>VDFB02270291.1:0-140079 GCA_007258455.2 Sequoia sempervirens
AAAACACCAAACTCTTCATTTAATAAACAAGGGGTTTCAAGTGGAGGCATATAGAGATAAACTCTAACATTTTTAGATCAATTTTTTTTTTTAAAGAATACATGCTAATGAATAAGGCTTGCTCTAATCCATTTTTCACTTCTAAATGGAATACTAGCTTTCCATATTACCACAATATTTGAGATTACAATGAATACACACAAATGAATAGGGCTTGCTCTTTTCCATTCTATTCATGTTACAACAAGACACTATCTTTCCATACTACAATCAAATCTAAAGAAGTGCAATGAAAAACACACAACTGATGAAGTCTTGCTCTCCTCCCTACCATAATGGCGTCATGGAGCCTCATGGGCTCTAGCCATACCCCCGAGCAAGGTAGTCTCTTAGCTCCAAGATGATGCATGGAGCCTTTTCTCATTTTTACAAAGAAATAAAACTAACATAGCACAAACTTAATGTATCTAAGTTTTCTACCTTCCATTCTCCACCATGATTCATTCCATATTTCACATCCCTACCACCAATAACAAAGGGAAATAGTAGTAGGAGAGAATACTTATCTCTTTATATGAGGAGGCTAACTCCTTGAACCTTCTTTCCTCTGCCAAGCCATCTTGATCATTCTCTACTATCTCCATTAGAGTTCTCCAAGAGGAGAAGTGGGCAATGCCCAAATCTTCCATCTTCTTGAGATATATAGGGATCCTCCAAACCTACACTCTTTCCCACAAGTGCTCACACATGTGTGAGTCTTATGCCAATTCCAAGAGCTTTTGGGGAGTGGGAGGTTGAGAGTGACAAGTCACTCTTCCCAAGCCCCAACACTTTTTGAATTCGTCACATTCATGAATGTGGATTTTTGAGGGGTCTTTTCACACTCCAAGGACAAGTTCACATGTCAAAAAGGTTCCAAACCACATGTCAAAAAGGTTCCAAACCCATAGGTATGGGTCATAGGGGTCTATTCTTGTTCAAAAACCAAGGAAATTAACTCAATAATCCCTTTTTAAAACCCAAAAAAGAATCCATACGAGTTTTTATCTTGACCAAGGGTTCCAACCCCAACCAAACTCACATCACATGTCCTACAATTGGATTCTACTCAAACATAATCACCCAAACAAAAATATAACCTCAAACCCTTCTAAGTCCAATAGGGCTACACTTAGAACTTCCCAAAGATATATTTGATTTGATTCCAATATTTATCTATCCTCCTATTTGCATATTCGATTCCTGCACATTACCAAGGTCAGCATGGTTAGATCATATATATCTCTTCATATTATTAGCTAATCCAATTCACATAATTTTCACTCATGAACTATTTACACATTAATACATCAAATGAACCTAGATTCAATTTTCATTATAATCCAAGGAAATATACACTTACTCCCATACAAGAATATAGTCACTCCATCATTTTGTTTACCACCTTAGTAATTCATTTTAAACTCCTATAACATTAACGATGAACCATTTACCAAAATTTAATATGCCAAATAACCCATCTCTTTCAGTTATATCCAACAATTCATATGTGCTTCTATCGTAATTAAATCAAGGTTAATTCCCATGAATCCTAAAAAGAGTTTCATCATTCATCTCATCATAATCATGAATTATCTAACTAATTGTTTGATTGAAATAAAATGGGGGATACGAAATGAGGTCTTACATTCATGGTAGCATAAGCAAGAGTATTATCAAATAATGACACTATTTCTCATCCATAATACATCTTACCATCTATTTAGGATCACATAAAACATATTAGGTCTTTACTAATCAAAATGCAAGTGTAATTTACATATATTTTTTTAGTTTCATCAGACATAGGTTTTTCACCTAATGTCGTTCAATGAAAATCATTATGGAAAATATAAATTTGAGGGAAAAATTGAAAAATATATATCCACTAGGTATTGATGTTTGCATTCTAACAAAAAAATAAAATTGAATTCCCAATGCATATCAAAAAGCATGCAAGCCGTATGAACCTATGTCTAAATTATAAATGTTTTGACTTCAAAACTTAATTAAAATAAAAATATTCAACAAAATGCTATGAAACAAAATGAAAGAACTAGATACTTGTGTTACCAACCTAAATTCAAAAGAATTAGTATTTTATCCTTTGTAGAAAAAAAGGTTATGCGAGCCGAAGTACACACCACTTTTTAAAATGTTGTTTACTATTAAAAACTAGTTATCAAAGGAGACTAAAAATTGCTAATTTAATTTCAATTCTTTTAAAAAAAAAAAAAATATATTTAAAATCTAATAGACAAAATCTACAACCACTAGTTTACATCATTTTCAAATTCTAATAGTTTATCTACTATAAGTGTCGAAAGTGAAGTTTTCTCCTAAAATGTTGATTCTAATGTCAAGTTTGGCCAAAAAGTGTAACCCATTATTGTGGATGACTCCAATGGACAAGAAGGCATGAAAGGAACCATTTGGTTGTGTCTTGTAGATTTTTTCCTTCTGAATGTCTCCATAGAGGGCATGACATACAAATTGTAGAAGAGGATAGGTGGAATCTACCAAGCTAAAATTTTATCTAACAAATATGAAATGAAGAAAAATAGGCTTCTAGGTGTGAAAATGGGGTGAATAAAACATGATGTGATAAGAGACCTATTTTACTTTATTTCATTAGGAAATGAGATCCCCACAAAGAATTGACTAACAACCCTTAGGTAAATCAAGTCAATGTGAGAATCTTTAGATTTCCTTATGTTCTCAGGACAGGGGGTCAAGGTCAAACAACACTTTGGGGAGAAAAACCAAAAATAGAAAATCAACTCCAAAATGTAATCTAACACTTGAAACAACAATATTAAACTCAATATTTGTAGAACCAAGAAACATATAATTGCAAATATGTGAAGGGGAGAATTGTGTTTACTAGTCACCAAAAGTACTTTCTAGAAGTTGATCTAAGACTCATTCACCCATGGGTGAATGGGTCCAAGTACAAGGATTTAAGCAATCTTTCAGGAGCTTCTGACATAGATCTGTAGCTTTTGATTTGTCTAAGTTTCAGTGTCAAAAAGTAAAAAATCCGATTTATAGGTGAGATTCTGTGATTTGACGACAACTTTGATAATTTTTTATAACTTTGACAACTTTTCAATCTTGCTCTTCAAAAGTTCTTCAATCCTTCTTCAACCTAAATCTACAATCACACACATAAGAGAGAAAAATGTTGTTTTGGGTGAATAGGGGTTTTTCTTGGTCAAACCTCATTTTGGTAATCAAACCTTGAAATGAAATAATGAAATGAAAGAGGGAATGAAGAACAAACAAAGCCATGTTACCACTCAACAAAACCTTGAATGAAACCTTGATAGTGGAGATCTTAGGAGGTCTACAAATTACATGAAATGGCCGAATTGAATATGGATCTTGAAATTTGAACATTTGATGCTTTGAATGCTTGAATTGATCTTGAAACCTACATCACAATGTTAGCTCCAAAAACATGCTTGATGCAAAGACTTTGACATGATGAATGGATCTTGATTGTTGTAATAAATCTCCATTATATTTTCTCTTGAATTCTCTTGATCATCAAATTTAGCTCTTGTTAATCTTGAAAAAATCTCTTGAATGTCTCGGTGAAACTTAGTGAAATAACCTTATATTTATAGGTATGTATCCTTAATTTCTCAAAATTCAAATATTACAAGCCAAAATTGAATTATGGATTTGAAAACATTAAAATACCACCAAAAACATAATTTAAATTTAGGTACAAAGGTCTAGGGAGGACCCATTCACCCATGGGTGAATGGGTCCCAAGTGCCTATACCTGGAATGCACATTGCTCAATGTAAAGTGTTATGTTAAAGCATTAATTATTGTTGGGTTTCCCCTTTAGAAAATGTAATTTATTAGGGTTGTAAATGAATAAAAGTTATAATTAAGGCATAATTAAGTTCAATTTAATTAAGAGGACCCAAATAAGTGTGAGAAATGTAAAGGGGTACATTTAACAATGCTCATTAAGGAATAATTTAAAAGGAGGGCCCAAATAAGTGAGAAAATGTAAAGGGATACATTTTCCTACACTACATATATATTCAAAGATAGTTGTATTCTTTAAAGATGAAATATAATGATTCAAAATTGCAGATCATTTGAATGGGTTTAACTTTATTATATCTTCATCTTGCATCAGTAGATGTTAAATTATAAGATAAAAATAAGTTCATCTTTTTTTTTGTTCTTTGCTCAAATCTTGAGAAAATCTAAAATTGCTTCCACAAGTAGTGGTAATGTAGAGCCAAAGATGGACAACATGGTTTTCATACTTCTTTAAGAAGAGATGAGGAGAAATTCTATGAATGTTGGCTCCCAAGATACCTTGCATGTGCAAGGTAGCTCTAAAGAGAATAAAAGGAGGGATAAGTATAAATGACACTCAGACCTAGAAAGAGTAGAGTAAAGTATTAGAGTTGTGGAAAAAGAGGGCATATGAAGGAGCATACAAGAACAAGAAAAATATGTTGACTCCACTAAAAAATCCTATGATGATGATTCTAATGAATTTTTTTATTTAAGCTAACACTATTAGTAATGATGATTGGCTTATTAATTCAATTTGTTCCTACCATATGACTCCTCACAAGGAGTGGTTTACTACATACAAAGAATATGATTGGGGAAATTTTTGTGTCAATTTGATTGTCATTGATATCAAAAGGAGATCTCAGAGATATTAGATGAGGAGTTATTTCAATTGATGTCAAAATGGAATCCTAAGGATGTCAAGACTTGAGAGATTTGTTAGCCCTATGGTGTCATTACATCAAGCCTTGAAGAATTGAAGAATTTTGGGCTTCGGGCTTTAGGCTTACCTTATATTGCTTGCTAAGTAAAAATGGAGCTAGTATTTTTTAGTGAAGTTTGATCGGGCTTCAGACCTCGGGCTTGAGGTTTACACTCTAGTACAAATGATCAGACATCGAGCTTTGGTAATACCTCATACCAAATGCACAAAGTTAAGAAATAGGTAAGTGGTATCTACAAAGGTTGATACCTAAAAAGGTTTTAGGGATCAGAGGTCCATTCTAAGGCTTATGCCTTAGCTGAAATTATGTAAGGGGTATGAAGGATATCTGAACCCCAACACCTGAAAGGATTAAATCTTCTGAAGGAAATGTTTAGGAATTGAAGTTAGATATGAAGGCTTACACCTTAATACAAAGGATGGTAAGTGATATGTTGGAAGAGTGAACACTTACATCTGACGTCTCAAAGAATTTTCAAAGTTTTGCACTTTGGTGTTTCAAATGTTAGTGTGATGCTTTGTGTTGGAGTGAAGGAAGGCATAAGGTAATGTGTAAGGTCAATGGTTGAACCCAAAGGTGTAAAGAGCTTTAGAATTAGGTGTTCAAGCTTGTTTCTTAAGCTCTTCAATGCACTTCATGCATGGGGTAAGGTGGATACCTAATACTTGACCCCTGATGAAAGGGTAAGTTAAGTTCGATGAAAGTGAAAAAGTATTTTTTCCATTTTGCAGAAATATTGAGTTGACTAGCATTGACCAACGCAAGTATGTGGGATGTTGACACGTGTATTCAAGGTGATATTGAAAAATCCTTAAGTCAAATCAAAGGTAGAAATTAATGACACAAACTTAAAGGGGGATGATCTAATGGTTGTGTTTTAAAGTCAAGGAATTTAAACAATAACTGTTAAATAATTACGTGAAGAACAAGACCAATAGATAGAGTTTAAAGATCATATTTTGTCAACAACTAGGATTAAATGAATATGTGGCATGAAATACAAAATTTATTGGTTTAACTACTACAAATATATTCTTACAAGGGATTAGAAGAAATGGATGACACCATTAATGCACAATGAAATATGGAACATATCAAGAATACATGTAGGGCAATTAAATATAAAGGAAACCTTAGGTTTTGATTTATGCCAAGAATAGAAAATGCATTGAATCAGGTTGGTGGAGTGTAGCTTAAGGCAAGGTTGTCTTGGAGGTGAAGGTATGAGAAAGAAAAAATTTTGAAGTGAATGTTGGCAGCTGGTTGACAAAGAGAATGTAGTGAGAAGGAGACCTAGATTGCAACATAGAAAATATCATCTAGGATATGCATTGAGTTGCAAGTGTGGGTGGAAAATTAGATAGTGGAGGAAGAGAAGAGCAGAGATATGCATTATTGAGTGAGTAGCAACAAAGAGTGAATACTTGTAGAGAGGCAAAGCAAAGAATTAGTAGTTGCATACTAGGTTTGCAACATTGAACTGGATTCATTTTGAATCATTTATAATCTAGAGTTGTAGCTCCATATTTCCTTTGTAAATCTAATTGGTTGGTGCCATCAAATAGCCAGGTTGGTGCTCTGTTAGGGAGTGGGTGCTTCCTTAGAGTTGATGATCTTAATCTAGGGGATTGGTGTCTCCTTAGGGTTGGTGCCCTTAAACATTATAACCAATGAGGTTATATCGTGAGGCTAGATTAGGACAGTAGATCCTAGCAACTATTCTCACCGTGGTTTTTCCCATATTAGGTTTTCCATGTATATCTAGTGTTATGTGCATTTATGTGTGTGATCTCTACAGGCTTGTTTAATTTCCATTAAAAGGGTTAAATAATAAGTTTTAATTGATTTGTTGATTCACCCCCCTCTTAGTAGATAGTTATGTTCCAACAATTAGTATTAGAGCCCTAGTTCCTTTGGAGAATCTTAATCAGCTCAGGTAGATCTTGGATAGTGAACACAAGATGGATAGTCAAGAAGGTTCCTCTTCAAACAAAGCACCTCTCTTTGATGGATCAAACTATGCATTCTGGACCATCATGATGGAAGCGTATCTATCCTCATTAGGGTTTGATGTTTGGATGTTTGTTGTGAAAGAATATACAATCCATGCTACAAATCCTACCAATCAAGTTGGAAAGAAAGAATATGAGAACAATGCTAAGGCAACTTGAATGTTATTCTTTGTGGATTGTCTAACTTAGAGTTTGTGAAAGTAATGCACTATCAAATTGTACATGATGTTTGGGGTAATTTAAAGAGAATCTTTGAAGGTGATGATAAGGTAAAGCAAGCCAAGATATAGAATTTCAAAGGAAAGTTTGAAAGTCTTGAGATGAGTGAACAAGAAAAGATTGCATACTACCTTCTCAAAGTATATGAAATAGTGAATGATATCAAAGGCCTTGGAGAAGAGATGAAAGATTTAGTTATTGTCAAAAAGGTTTTAAGATCCCTCTCATCTAGATATGACTCTAAATTTTTTGCAATAGAGGAAGCAAGAGATTTGGATAAACTCACAACTGTTGAGTTGCATGGTACCTTCACTACCTATAAGATGAGAATGGGTGATGCAAATGCATCCAAGAGAGAAGATGCATTCAAAGAAGCCAAAAGAGAAAAGATGGAAGCATCTCAATTGGACCTGAGGAGACTGATGAAGAAGAAGCCAACTTCATCAAAAGATTACGAAGAGGCTTTGGAAAATATAGAGGTAAGTTACCCTTTAAATGCTTTAATTGTGGTAAGATCTAGGTCATTTTGCTACTAAATTCACTTATGGAGAGAAGGATAACTCTAAGAAAGAAGAGGGTAGTAAAAATAAGAAACCCTTATTCCCAAAGAATAATAAATTATTTAAGAAAAAGAAAAGATTGTACACACAAGAGGAAAGTGACTCATTTGATGTTAGTGACAACTTAGATGATGACCATGATTGTTCCTTTATGGTTGAGGAAAATGAATTCCTATTCATGGAAAAAGAGTCTACAAATCAAGAAGAAGAGTTTGAAGCCTCTGATGAAGAAGAAGAAGAAAGAGAAGTTGATCTTGAAGGTGAACTCATTTGTGCTCTAGTTAAGATTGATAACTTGAGAAAGGAGAACAACAACAAAAAACTTGTACAAAAGGAAATTGAAAAACTATCTAAAAATATCAAAGAATCCAACCAAATGGTGGTGAGCTTGAAGACACAAATTGAAGAAGCTAAAATGATTGAATATGTAGTCAAATCTAAACTACAATATAAATCTAATGAATGCATGAAGCTAGAGGAAGAAATAGTGGCTTTGAGAAAAGACATTGAAAAGGCTAGAGAACAAATAGAAAAAGGTATGAAACTGAAGGGAGGCTCATATATTCTTGAAGAGTTGATTAACTCAAAAAATCCTTCAAAAGAGAAATTTGGCTTGGGTTTTGAAAAAGGAAAGGGTCATACTACCAATGCATCTACAAATTTATAGCAGAAGAAAAGACTAGTACAAAGGATGATAAATCTTGCATGAAGAGTGCCTTTGAGAATGAAAAATATGACAAAAGCACTACTGAGATGAAGAAAGTTGATGAAGAGAAGAAGCCCACACAAGACAAGAAGAATAACCAATCAATTCCTAATAAATTGAAGAAGAAGCAGAACACAAAGGGAGCTAATGTAGATGGTTTCACAAGGGTAAGAGATTTGAAGAAGCCAAAGAAAAGATTGTCTCCTCATCTTGCACAAAGAAATGCTATGACCAAGTATTTCTCATATTTCTATGGTTATTTCTATACTTGTAATTAGTTTGGTCATATGGCTAGTGAATGTAGAGTTGTACCTATAAGGATAATAAATTTTTTATTAGAAATGCATTTGATCCTTTGTTATATACAAATGTAATATGCTACAATTGTAATAATTTTGGTCACATAGCTAAGTATTGTAGAGAAAACTTTGTAAGACCAAAAGTAAAGAATAAAAATAAAAGCATACCCCTTGGAATAAAAAAGAATTAGAAGTCATTGAAAAGAAGCAAGTTAAGGAAAAAAATAAACCTAAGAAGGTTTGGAAAGAGAAAGCGAAAAACTTTGCATAATCCATGATTGCACAAACTACACTCTATGCCAAGAAGAAAAATTTATGGGAGATAGATAGTGGTTGCTCTAAGCACATGACTGGTGATAAGAAATTTTTTATCAAATTTAGAAAGTGTAAGGAAGGACCTGTAAGTTTGGGAGATAAAAATACTGTAAAGATTTGTGGTAAGGGAACACTGAGCATAGATGCAATATTACCTACACGTGATGTCCTTTATGTTGAAGGATTGAAGCATAATATTCTAAGTGCCAGCCAGATGTGTGACAATGGATGTGAAGTCACATTCAATGTAGAAGGATGTAAGATAAGGAAATCAGGTAGATTAGTTGTAGAAGGGAAAAGGACTAAAAGAAACATCTATAATCTTAGTAAAGTGAATGGTTAAAGCTGCATGATAGGGAAAGTTGATGAGAATTGGTTGTGGCACAATAGAATGGGCCGTGTAAATTTTGATAATCTGGTAAAAGTGAGTTCAAAATGACTTGTTAGACATATGCCTAAGATAACCAAACCAACAAACACAATTGCAAGGAATGTCAACAAGGGAAGAAAACAAGGGTAAGATTTCAAACAAAAGAGTATGCAACTACAAAGCCTTTGGAGTTAGTGCATCTGATCTTTGTGGCCCCATAAGGACAAAGGAATTTAAAGGTGAAAGGTATTTCATGTTACTAATTAGGTAACCTTTTTGAAGGATACGTCTTAATAATTTGAAAGATTAAAAATATTTAGAGCCATGGTTGAGAAGTAGATTGGTAGAAGGATCAAATGCTTAAGATTTGATAGAGGTGGATAATTCATATCAAATGAGTTAATTGAATATTATGTGAAGAACATAATTAAAATGCAATATTCTTCAGGAAGGACTCTACAACATAATGGAGTTGTTGAATGAAAGAACATGACAATCAAGGAGATGGTCAGGACAATTCTTAATGATGCCAAGTTACTAGATGTATACTAGAGAGAGGCACTACATACAACTATTTATGCTTTGAATAGAGTTTAGTTAAGGGTAAATATTGAGAAGACCCCTATGAGTTGTGGTATGGAAAACCTGCTTCAGTTAGTACTTCAAAGTGTTTGGTTGAAAGTGATATATCAGGAGAGAAGAAGATAATTTGGGAAGTTTTGATTCAAGATGTGATGAAGGAATATTTATTGGTTATTCCACCCAAAGAAAATCCTACAAATGCTGTAACAAAAGGTTGCACAAAATTATAGAAAGTATTGTTGATCTTAAAAGCTTGTGCTTCTCCTGAACAACCTTAAGATGGGAAATTCAATGAGGGGACCTACTTGTGCCTCACTGCATAACCTTTGGGATTGTTAAAGAAGTTGAATCTTCTTTGGTATTTGGGGAAAAGGGAGAAGGAAATGCAGAAAGGAAACTAAATGTGGTGATGCGCCAAAGATTTTACGACATTTCAAAAACCCCTAAAAACTCCATTTTTTGTTAAAGTGAACATACAATGCCATAGAACTTTCATTGTTGGAAGGAGAAAAAACAACTAAGGTCGATACAGACATATAGTAGACATTCAAATCCTCCCATGGGAAGAACCCATTAAGGTTCAAACATAAAAGGTGTTTCCAAATTCAAACAACATACTTTAGATTCTTAGAGAGTTTTTCCACTTAACAACATAATATGAAATCACCAAAAAACTTTAACAAGAGATTGAAAGAGTATCAAAAACATGATTCAATTCCTATAACCCAAGGTTCAAAGATATTAGAAGATTAACAATTGAAAGTTCATAATCAAGACTTATATATACAGAGATAGCGAAAACAAAAAGCATTTAATATATATAAGACTGAGAATAAAGCGTAAAAATAAAGGACACATGAGCACAATCTGATACAACTTTGTTCTTGATATTTCTGAATAATAAAATGCTAAGGTCAAACAATTGAAAATTTGTCTTTACATCAATTACAAAAGAGAAATTAAATCTCTACAAGAAATGTGCTATATCCTATTCTACTGCTACTGATAATCTATCTATCTAATGATCGATTCCTTTTTTTTTCTTTGGACAAATTCCCCTTTTATAAGAAAAGAGAAGAAAGAAAGCACTGAGCACTTCTCCATCACCAAAGTTGAAAACCCTAACAAGTGTCGCCATCAGACAACCTTAAAATCTAATAAAAAAATAGATCTGATATGATAATAAAAATTGAGTTGCTTCAATAATGGTAATGGGTGTAACAACTTGATGACTTAGATCTCTAGCAAGCTTCGTGTAGGTCTCCATATTAGAAGGAAGATAGGGCCTTAAATTCTTGCCTCTATCCAATCTGATATAAGGGTATGTGCATGATCATCATGGAAAAAATAGGCCCTTAAGTGGCAAAAAGTTCAGAAAAATCAGAGTTAGGCTTGACTTGACGTAAAAATTTGAATAAATTATCTATATTATTTCAAAAATATGTAAGTATAGAATCTATAACAAATTGAATGTAGTTTCTAAACTACTAGGTTTATTTAAAAAAAAAACTATTCAGTGAAATTTTAAAATTTCAATGCAATAGTACTTAAATTTTAGGGAAAAAATAAGAAGTAGGTGTCTGTCTGACCACCTTAACCACAATAAAATGATAATATTTTTTTATAAGATTTTAGATATAAGTAGAGAACTCATGTCCCAATGTGATTCATATTTTTTTTATAGTTTTTTTCCAAGTAAATAATTAATTATGAATTTTTATTACAACTTTTAAAAATATAGAAACTCGTATGTCTGACTAGCTTAACTTGGTCAAAACTTCATGAAATTCATTTTTTTAAATCTTATAGTATGCGAATCATAGAATGTGGCGCATGTTTCAAATTCAAAAAATGTGATACTGTTTGAAAGCTACATATGTTTTTCAATTAGCCTATCAATCAGGACTTTAGTCATAATTCAAATAGAAAGTGAATAATATTTATTTATTAAATTCAAATTAAAGCATAATTTATATTGGTGGAAAGCTGAGAATTTCCTTTAAAAACACTTTTCGTTTGGGTCTGCCAGATACTAGGCACATCGTGGAAGAAGGGAAAAGTATTTAAAATACAACTCTAGAAAGTCAATAATCAATATAGTGTATGAGTTGTGCTAGGGTTTGGTGGTGTCTGCAGTCATCCTTGGCCCCTCTTACGTCATACTGCTCTTATAGTACATGAATTGCCTCTTTTCCTATGTGTACGACCACATTTAGTGCAGTTTTTGTGTTTTAATATGCCTTCAGCCGACTCTAACCCAATAGTTCATGCTGGTGTTAGCGGTTCGACGAATTTTCTTAATGGCTCCCCCTCCGAACAAGCACCCCCAGAAATTTGTTCCAAAATTTTTTCACGAGGTATGCATTCTAACTCTCCTGTTGATGTGGTTTTACCTTTACCAGAGTTTGATTTTGCTTGTCAATGGCTTGAAAGTCACACCCTTGTTGGGTATTTTGTTGGGAGGACTCCCCCTGAAAGTGTGCTTAAGGATTGGGTTAGCAAGGCCTGGGTCCCTCATGAGGTCCGTCTTGATATGGTCCAAAAATTGACCAAGGTTTTTTTTTTTGTTTCGCTTTTTGGAGGTTAGTCATGTACAGGCCATCTTAGGCCATGGTCCTTGGTATGTCTTGTCTTCCTTGTTGGTTTTCTAGGCATGGACCCATGATTTTTCTGTCTCAGATGAGACTAAACTCTGGGTCCCAATTTGGATTGAGTTTCCTAGTATCCCTTTTCCTTGTGTGCCATTTTTGAATCATATTGCGTCCTCGTTGGGGAGGGTTATCTATGTTGAGCCAGATAGGTTCTTTCATGCCCGTCCCTAGAAAAGGATTTGTGTGGAAGTGGACCTTTCCCACGACTTGAAAGACTCCATTGATATCCAAATAGGAGCTCTCTGGCACACCCAGAAGGTCACTTATTTCAATTTTCCTAACACGTATTATCGGTGTCAGTTTGCAGACCACAAGATTAAGGACTACCCTTTGGCAGTGCCTCGTATACCTTCTCCGCCATGAGGTGCTGAGTAGCCTCGTCAAGCAGATTCTTCTATTGGAAAGAAAGATACGAATTGGACTACGATTACAAACCGCAAGAATAAGTCTACTGGTTCTGGGTCGGCTTCCAAAGCTGTTGAACCGATGAAAATTGTTCCAAACCTTTCCGCAAAGGGGATGACAGCTCCGGACAAGGATGATAGTGTGCCTTTGCAGCCTCGGCCTAAGACCATGCCTTAACCTGCTGCTATTATGATGGCATAGCCAATTGTTTCTGCTCCTGTGTTAGGAGCTCAAAGGCATTCTTGTAGCCCTTCTCCTCCCAGGGAAGAAGGGGAATATGTTCAAGAGAAGAAGAGAATTTCCTCTCCTGCTATCCAGATTGGTTCAATGCCTCTAGAATTTTTGCAGAATCGTTTCTCTTCTCTAAATGAAGAGGAACCAAATTCCAATGATATGGACACATTTCATCCATGAATTTCCTTTCATGGAATGTTCAGGGTCTAACAGACCTCTCCAGAAAGTATATTGTCAGAGATAACTTGCATAAGTTATCTAGTATTGAAGTGCTTTTCCTCCAAGAAGTTAAAATTTCTAGCTTTTTGCTTGCCTCGGCTTGTCACTTTATTTGGCCAGCCAGTTCCATGTTTTGCACTGCTCATGAACCTGGGCATGGTGGAGATGTCACTCTTTTGTCCCCACAGTGGCACTCTTGTGTGGTCAACCATGGGTTTGATCCCACTCATTTGCTCGTCTGGATTCTTCTTAACATTGATAATCATTCTTTTGGGATTATTAATGTTTATGCTCCTAATGATGTTGTGGAATGCTCTATGCTTTGGCAATGGATTGTTGACTCATTGCCTGTTGCTACCTGGCTTTTATGTGGGGATTTCAATATGGTTGAGATGGTGTATGAAAAAGATGGCACCTTGCCTTTCAAATGGGGAGCTGGTGAAAGAGAGGCGTGGTTATGCATAATAAATTGGGGATGTTTTATCCCAATATCAGTTGTTGCCATTCTCATTCTCTCTAGAACACTTGGTGTAATTACAAGGCTAGTTTTGACATAATTTTTAAATGCCTTGATCGTGCCATGATCTCAACTCAATATTTTTCTCTTTTGATAACTCTTCCCTTCCAGTTAAGTCGTTAGTGGATATATGACTTTGTTAGAACACTTCCCCATTTTCTTTCCCATTGAATGGGAGTTTCGACAGCCTCGCATGTGTAAGACTCAATTCTTTCTTAAGACTTCTTTACTTTGCCATAAGCCTACCCTAGCCCACATTCACAGAGTTTGGAATTTGGAATGTAGGTCAGCCCACCATACAAGCTAGATTACTTGGTGGAATGATGCCATCACTTGCACTACTAGATTTATGCACATTTATGGGTGCTAGTTGGCCAGTTTTCACTGGCGGTCTTATGAGGCTACCACTGCTGACCTACACTCAGCTATCTAGGATTTAGCAGCTAGCCCCTTTTCCCCATCATTGCAAGTTAGAGTGGCAGAGTTAAGGCACAAAAAGAAAATTGCTGACAGTTATGCCGCCAGAGGTGCGCAAATCAAGGCACATCTTCACTAGCTTAAAATTGGTGATCGTGCCTCCAAAGAGTTTTTTTTGGCCTTGTGTGCCAGACACTCTTCCCTGGCCATTAAAAAAATTAAAGATGGCATGCAAGTGCTTTCAGAGTCACCTGACATTCTCTAGGCTTTTGTGCGTCACTATGAGCAAGTGTTCACTACTCAAGACCCCATGCCAGAGCGACAACAAGCCCTCTAGAACTACCTCGCTATTGTGCCACATAGGCTTTCTTTAGCCCATAAAAACTACTGTGATCAATTGTTAACAATTGATGATCTAAAAGAAGCGGTTCACTCCATGGTTGATGATAAAGCCCCAGGGATTGATGGATTTCCTTGCGAATTTTACAAGGCCCTCTGGGTTTGTGTTGGCACAAACTTACATCATGTATATTTAGAAGCATTCCATGCTAAATCTTTAGGGGAGTTAATAAACAAAGACAATGTTAGATTCATACCTAAATCTGGTGATCCTGAAGACATTTGTAACTGGTGGCCTATCACACTTCTCAATGTCTCCTACAAAATCATTGCCAAAGCTCTAGCCTTAAAGATTCACCATCTTTTGCTTCAGATTGTATGGCCAGAACAAACTAGTTTCATCAAATCCAGGTTTATTTTAGATAACATTATTGCTATTTGGGAAGGCATGGAATGGGTTTGACGCTCCAATCAGAAAGCCATGTTTATCAAGATTGATTTTTTCAAAGCCTATGATCGCATTGAATGGCCATTTATCCTTGCTATGCTACAAGCCTTGGATTTTGGGCCCAATTTTATTCAGTCTATTTGGATGCTCTTTGCGGACGCTTCAACCTGCATTACCATTAATGGTTGCCAGTCCTCTACCTTTGGCCTCTTTCGTTCCATTTGGCAAGGTTGTCTGCTTGCTCCTTCTCTGTATGTGTTTGTTGCTGAAGGCTTTGGTTATCTTTTGGCTAATGCGGTTTCCCAGCAGCGTGTCAAAGACATCTTGTTGCCAAACTATCAGGCTCATCTTGTCAATGGCTATTTTGCTGATGACTCTTTCCTCACTCTCTTGGAGGAAGAGGAGAAAATTCAAGTTGAGATTGAATGCCTTAATATTTTTTGTCTCACCTCTGGCTCTACCATTCAGTGGCACAAAACTCTTTGTTATAGACAATTAGTCTTTCCTTGCTCTTCTTGGCTTTAGCAGTATGGTTGGAAGTGGATTGGGCTAGGAGAAATTTTTTCAGTTCTTGGGCATTCCTCTTTCCTTTCAGGCATCCCCAACTGAGATATGGAAAGTTGTGCTTTCCTGGGTTGAGTAGAAGCTGGCTTACTGGATCACCAAGCCCTTGTCTCTAGCAGGGAAATTTCAAGTCTACTCGAAAGTTTTGGCCACCACCCATGTTTATTATTCCTCTTGTTGGGCACCTTCTAATGTTGCCTATTGCAAACTTGAGAAGCTGCTCCGATACTTTCTTTGGGCCTCTTATAAAACCTATAGAGGGTTTCATCATGTTGCTTGGGAATTCTGCTATCTCCCCAGAGATTCTAGAGGTTTGGGATTGCTCTCTACCTAGAGGCAAGGGACTGCCTCAAGTGTGTTAAATGGATTATTCATGCCCTTACTAGGGATGAGGCCTAGAAAATTCTTCTTTGCCATTGTATTCAGTTTGGTTTTCCTTTACACAAACCTGCCTAGAAGGGGATTGGTTTACAAACCCTTATGGTCATGAAGGAACTAGTCCAAATTGTAAGGAATTTTGTTGCCAAAAGAATTTGGCATGCCTGGGAGGCTGTCAAACCCTAGCTTTAGTGGGCTGGCTCTGGTTTTCATGATGGGATTTCACTTAACCAGAAAAACATCTGGTGGTTGCCTCTTTTTTCCCACAATGATCAACCTTTGGCTAAAGTGCCCTAGCTTAAAGCTCTCAGATTCCACAAGAAGGGTATCCAGACCCTCCAACAACTTTTTCATAGACCCACCATGCGCATTATGCACTGGGACAAGTTTTGTACCATGTACAGGCTTCAAAACCAAGACCGTGCTACTTTTGATGGTTTGGTGAATGCTATTCCAGATGAGATGCGTCATAAAATTGGTATTCAAGGGTTCAAACCTTGGTGGAAGGACTAGAAGTGGTACCCAGATACTCCTTTCAGGAGCTACAAGCCTAGGCTTGGTTATAGGTGGCTTTCACCCCATTTTCCTATGATTCATAGTTTGAACCAGAGGTGGCTTCTCCAATCTCCCGCTCCTGTTTTGCGTAAAAGATTCACTGCCACTTGGTCTGCAAGTGTTGAGCCAAAGTTAGCACATTTTTCTTGGTGTATTCTTTTCCAAGGCTTGCCTGTGGGCTCTCAGCTTGTCCACTTGGAGATCCATGACCCTCGGTGCCCTTTCTGTGGGCAGGATGAGAATTTTAAGCATCTTTTCTAGTTTTGTCCTAGAACTCATTAGTATTGGACTTGGATTCATGACTTCTTCCGGCCATTTAGGCCAGAGCCGTTCTCTTGGCATATGATTCTGCTGGGTGATTTGCCTAGATTCCTAGCTAAGTATACCCAACTTTGGCACACTTTCAGGGTAGAAATCCTTTTCAATATCTAGAAAGATAGAAATTCCTACATATTTACTCATTTTCAATTGGATTGTCAGGTTTCTTTGTATAAAAAAGCTATAATTTGTTCTAATGTGTTATTACAGATTCAGGTGCAAGCAAAAAAAGTGGCTCTTGAAGTTGCTCACCTGCAAGTGCTCCTGGACCATTGGGGCAATGCCTCATGTACTATTGCTCGGGTCCCCACCTCACCCTCTTCCTCTTATGGTTGGTCACCTTCTCAGGGCCAACAATGGAGTGGTTTTGTGTGTACCCGTTCTCAGCCTCCTCTCTGGAAGGATTCTCATCCTCCTCGGCAGAGCCGTTCTCCTCCAATGTAGGCTGGCCAGGGGTGGCTCTCTGGCGGTGCATTGGGGAGTGGTGGTGGTGACTCTAGGTGGCCCTCTGATGATACTCCTACTTCTGGTTCTAGTTGGCCAGACTTTGGTAAAATTTTCTCATGGCTGGCTCTTGCAATCTTGCCTCATCGCAAGGATGAAGATAAAGATAAAGATAAAGATACTAATGATGGTTGGGGTCCTCCTCCTAACCCTACTGATGTATGGGGGAAGAAGGATGACAAAGATCCTCCTGGCTCTATTGGCATTGCTCTGGCTGCCTGATGGCCTTTTTCTTGTTATGTTTGTTAAAAAATTGATCATTTAGTTTTTCTGGGTGTGGCCCATTTGACTCTAGGGGTGTGCCTTTTTACCACCCAATTTTTTTTTGTGAATATGTACTTTTATATTATTAATTAATATAGATAGCTACCTATTCATAAAAAAAAATACTTTTTCGTTTCATCAATTTTGGGTAAAAATAGTCGCCAGCCACATACCCTACACATACCCAATTTATCACCATTTTTTGGCCCATCATGATCCTGCACATACCCATAATGTAGGAAATAATGGTGATAACAAAAGAGGCCTAACCCTAGGAACAGAAAAGGTAACAAAAACATGCCACCACCTGACACAATTTGTGAAACCATTGCTCCAATGGTGAAGAGACCTCCTCAACTAAAGACAGGTAATGTGGCAAGCGGGTGAGCATTATTCAAAAAATGGGAGAGTAATTTGGAGGAAATAACCTATGGGGAAGCCACATGTATAGCTTCAGGATTGAAGAGAAAGAAAAGGCTCGAAAAGGGAGCATAGTCACTATGTGGCACTATTGTGCAAGTTTTTTCCAAAAACCTCTCATGACCTCCAAAAAGATGCACCAAAGTGAGGTGGAAAGATGAAAATGCAAGCTAAAAGAGTGAAGGCCTCGGGGCTAAAAGATCAAAGCAAAGAGAAATAAATACTTACAGAGAAAAATTGCTTCACAGTTTTGGCAACTCATAGGGGGCCTTCATCTATGGAGGAAAAAATCCAGATATACGAAACAACATAAAAGATAGAAAAATCTACAGATCCTTAGAATTTGGGGAATGTAGAATGTAGAAAATACCAACCCTCATTAGAAGGCAACACCAATGCATGTAGCATCTCCAAAACTGATTGAGGTTGAATATTTCTCTTAAGGAGATTGCTCCCCATTTTTCTTTGGCCGCTCCTATGAGGGAAAGAGCCAAGCCAAGGGGAGCAACATATTCTCGATCTATTCGATTGTAGGTGGTGAGCTCAAATTTTCAAGCTCTAATTAGTCCTACTGCTTGGCCTCTAAGGCCTATTTGAGTTGATCTTTAATGAGTACCACTCCATCGGGTGAAAATGGAGAGGGGAAACCAAAAAGAACTAAGGCTTTGAAATCCTCTCTTATCTCGTTGATCTTCTTAGTTAGCGCTAACTGATAATTTTTACCCCTTTGAGTGGCTTGGTTGCACATGATGAATTCATTTTCCTTCCTGGAAGCTACTCTTTGATTTGGAATCCCAACACTCATCAGAGTCTCATCAGTTTCTTTATACAACTTGGTTATTAGATTGGCCGACTCAATAGATCGGGGGGTGATTGTACTCAATATTTGGTTGACTATTGGGCCAACCTTTGCATTTAGCTCTTATGCATTAGCTATGAAACTTAGCGTTGACCTAAGGGTTGTCGTTGCACCTTTGATTCTTTTCCAATGGGAAAATAATAACATATGTGCTACTAGGAGGAGTTCATACCTTCTTTCCATAGTAAATTCTTATTGTAATTGAGATTCTTTAACCCTTATTTCCTCCAATCGATCGACCTTTTTCTGGGATTGTTGAAGTTCATTTTCTTCCTAAGATTGAGCACTAATCAGCTTGCTTTGCATCTAATTCTTCTCTTTCTTGAATTACTTGCTTAGCTGATTAGTTTGGTCCATAACTTTAGACCATTTCTCTTGCATTTTCTGCAGCTCGCTCTGCAATTCCACACACATATTATTTTACTGGCTCAAAATGTCAATGAATTCTTTTTGTTTTCACTACAATTCCTCTGTAGCCTATTGTATTTGGGCTTTTAATCCCTCAGTCATTTTACATTTAGTCTCAACCTCACACGTCATATTTTCAACCTTGACTGAAAGTCGATCCTTCTCAGTATGAGCAGCCTAAAGTGATGTGGTCACTTCTCCTTGCATGTCTTGTGCCCACCTAAGGTGAGCAATCTCCATGTCTTTTTCTCTTATCTCTATCTAGTGTCTATCAATTATGGCTTTTAGATTATCCAACTCCACCTCCCACTTCTTCAATTTCTACTCCAACCTTGTGTAGTCAGTATACACCACCTTCTTAATGGCTTTGATAAGGCCAATTTTTTCACAAGGGAGCACCTCATTCACGTTCAAACCTATGATCTAAATTTCATAGTCTTCATATTGTATTTCTCCCTTGGCCTTGGAGGCCAACAAATTCATAACCAAAATAATTAGGGAACTTTGTTCTTCATCAAAATATGCCTCTAGCCTTGCAAAAGTCAGAGCTGCTACAACCTTTGCTAATTGCTTATGCTTTCTTTCATTTTGGGCCTACCTGGTTAACTCTTCTTAAGTTTGGAAATTCTGCAAGGACTCAATACTTTGTGTAGCAAGGGGGACACAAGGAGGAAGGCCATAAAGGGTGGCATGGGGTGTGCTTTCAGATGCTTTAGTTTGGGGAGAGGCAAAAGGGAAAGCTATTGGTGAGAAAGGCAAGATGTCTCACAAATGTTGTGTTGAATACAAAGTAATCATTGGGGTAATAGGTGTAGTGGTTGAAAATAGTGGTATATTCCTAGAAGCAGACAATGGTGATGAAATTTGTAGCATGGGTGGTTTTGAAAATGGAACCTGGGCCTTAGATAAAGCAATTAAAGTGTCTATTGTAGCTCTGGTGGAAGATGCGTGTTCAACATGTGGGGATTCCATATGAGGCTCATCAGAAAACACGAGCGCGGGTATGTTAAGGATAATCAAATCAGAATTGATGGATGAGGGATTTTTTTCCATAGATGAGGGGCAAGTAGTTACTAGTGATGTAGTGTAAGAAAGAAAAATGAGCATAAAACTTACCTGGATTGCAAGGACCGAAGACACTTGCAGAGAAAAGTCCACTTCTTCACCTTCCTTATTTTTCCAAGTATTGGATTCTCCTCTTTATAGAGGGCACACTGGTTGCTTCAGACCTTTCAGCGGTCAATCCCGATGAACCTTGGGCTCCTTGAACTCTCGAAGACACTCTTGTGGAATGTCGAGTCCATTTTTCCTTTATCAAAATATTGGTGAAATATAAGACCTGCGGCTCCTTTTTCCACACTACATTTTCTTTCCCTTTCCTATCTTCGGCTGCTAGAGGTGGTGAGTTAATGCTTTGGACATTCTCTTGTTTAGGGTCTCGATCCATTTCTTCATCTAGATCAAACCCAACCTCTTTATCATAAATTTCTTCAAACTCCTCATTCATGGGGATAGCATAGCACAAGGGGGTCATCTTCTTGGTATCCTTCCGATATCTCTAGAAAACAACTGCTTTCCTTTCAGACCACCCCTTCTTCCTCACCTGTGTCTTGAAAGACTTGTTCATTTGAAAACTTGGGTTGAACTTTGCTATGGATTGGTAAAAGGTGAGCCATGGAGACTACAAGAATGGTATGGAATCTATATTGACATATGCACCTTTGTTGTCTAGGGTCAAATTCTATCTTTCCTCCTGGTATGTCCGCAACTCATGTTGAAAACTCAGGTGCTTAGTCAAATTATACTTCTATTTATCGCAAATGAGCCTAAGGCTGAGATAGGCCAATTTTCTCATCAACACCTACTGCTATTGTCTCTTCATGAGCATCACTTTTCTATTTCCAATAGTAAGGGGAATTAAATAAAGGAGCTTCTTTTTCTTTCCGATGTTGTAGTGAAAATCTGCAATAGACAATTTTTGATATATTTCCAGAGCAAGTGTCCTTGCCATTACATATCTAGGCATTCGAAAAGGCTTGCCTGTAAACCAATGACATCTGATAAAATTGAAATTGAACCCTATGAACCAGTCCAGTGGGGTCATGTGCTTTTGTATCCATTCTAGATACCCAGGATGAAACCTTTACAAAGGTTGTTGGGATAAATCTTAAAGCACGAAATTCAAAAAATATTTGATGAATAAATAATAATTGTATGTGCTCGAATGAACATGAGTCCATACTGAAATTGGTTTTAACAACACTGCCCTACTAAATCTATAGAGTGGTAATCCCAAATGGCTAAAAAAAAGGGTTTTGGTGTAGAATCAAATGTATCAAAAAAGATGAATACCCAAACTTAGAAAAATGGTGATACTTTCTCAACTATTTGAGCATCCTATCTACAATTATTGTGGCGAAGTCGTACATGAATTTCCCCTTTTCTTTATTGAGCTTAAAAGAAAAACCCATCTAGTACTCATAGAAGTTATCATCACAGTCCAAGCCATACATGAAAGCTAACATCGAAAGCACATCTTTCAAGTCTAATTTAAACAAACTAAATGACAGAGGAAATTTGGGCCCTTCATTGTTAGGTCCCTTACTTTTTTCATCCTTGTAGAAAGAAACCATATCTCTCCAAATTCTCTAGAATTTCTTCATATTTTCCCACGAGGAAACCTCGAACTCCATATGAGAAAGGATGCATAACATATCCATGATTGTTATGGAACTGATGGTGATTTTGAGCTCACCACCTCTGATGATTCCACTCTCCTTGTATAGCTTTTCATCACAGATATCAACCAACTCTAGGCACGAATGCATGAAGGGCAGGATGCACTATGGTAAACCACTATGCCAAATCCTTGCTCCTAGTCCTATGAGCTTTCCCTCTGGTGACTTGGTGACCATCCTCTACAAAGCCCCTTCCTGTAAATTCTTGGGGTTGGTATGCAACTTTGGATCAAAGATATCATCTAAAAAATCTTTAACTTCCTTCAGTTTGATGTCGTCTTTAGGAATTATTCTTTTGGTATGGGCCAAGTCTCATTCTTCTAAAATTGGTGCATTGGTGAAGGAGATATCCACAAATATGTCAACATATAGTGATTGGGAGAAAGGAATTTTAGCACCCTTGTTGGAGGATGACGCTTTGACGACCATTATCGTAACTTTTTGAAAAAATTCTAGAACACTTGGTTCTAGACGTAGAGAATTTTACTCTATCAAGAGCTTACACTTAGAAACATTTTTCTTTGGTAATAAATTTACTCATGTGTTTAAAGAATAAATGCATGGATATTAATGCTAGCCTTTTGAGTACTACCAACAAAGGGTAATATGTGTGGTATAAACACCTATATTCTTAGAAAATGTGACCTCTGCTTTGGAAAGGGAATTTCAGTACATTCCTTACATGGTTTTTGGTGAAGGACAACCTTGAGAAATAGGAGACACAATTAGAAAAGACGTCTACATTAATTATGTAAGAAATGGCCTTTAAAGAGGGTCTTTTTGAATGACGGAGCTGGCTAATAATCACTAAGGTGAAAAACACATGGTCATATGCCATATATATGATTATTGGTAAAAAACCTCCATTAAATTTCAAACCCCTATGAAATCCTTGATGTATTATTTTCTTTTAGTTCTTGCCACTAACTTGCATTTCCTATTTTCATTTTGATAGGGAAAAAGGTTTTCTGTTTATAGACTTTTTAGTTCACATTTTTCTATAAATACAGTGTCACCCTCACAAAAATATTCATTAAGTTTTCATTTTCCTATTCTATAATCCACAAAGCATGGGTACTCTGATTAGGTTGTTGAGTTAGAAGAAGTAGATTTCCTTTGTGGGAGAAGTCACCAATGAGAGAATTAAGAGATTACTACAGATGAAGGATGGCATGGCCATTACTGCATTCAAATGGGTGTTGGGAAGGGATTTCATAATAGATGAAAACCACTACTAGTCGAGCACGGATATCATTTCTTGGTTTGTCAATTCACTTGTAGACCTAAATATAGAAAAATCATGGATTGTGCAGTTATGTAGGAGCATGTTTTGTAGAGACTACCCAAAGGGCCTTGATGAAATTGTTGTTGTTATTGTTCTTCCTAATCTTGGCATACCTTCTACTATGGACCTATGACAACATGTGGATAATGTCAAGATGGTTACATGGTAACCTTTTCTCTTTGAATTTTACATGATGACTCTGGAATGACATCACCAATGGGCGAGACTTGCTAGCTTCTACCTCCTTCACATTAACAATATTGTGTTGGTCCACAACATAGAGTGGATTACAACTTTCAAGCAATTGGTCTACCATCCCGGTGGACTAGTGGTAAATGTTGATGACTGACTCAGTTAGTCTCCATGGAGCATGTAATGAATCTCTTTGCTAATTTTAGTCCTGAGACTTAAAAATATCATTGTTTTTGGCTATCGTGGATTGGAGGTCAAAATTCACACCTTCTTGTACCACTATATCTAGAATTTTGGACATAATGATTATTGCTTTTTGGCCACTTCTGAAAAGAATTTTTTTGTAATTTTCTCTTGAGCTCACAAGATCTAGTAAATATAGGCCTCTATGCCCCAAACTATATGTAATCTTTTGGTTTTAGAAATACAATATAGTTTTTCTATGTTTTAGCACTTGTCTTATTCACAAAAATGTATTTACAAATTTTTTTTACATATGGTACATAAAGTGATTTTTTTTAAAGAACTATGAACTTCTAATTGAATAATTTCAAATGAATACCATTTTCTAGTATTCTAGAACATTTCCATCTAAATCTTCAAGCTCGTACATGTTGCTAGCCTTGAATTTAGAAATTCAAAAAGGTCCCTTCCATAGGGAATCAAATTTGGTGTGTTGGTCCAGTTTGGCAGCCTGTTCATCAAACTTTAGCACAAGACTTCCCTCCCTAAAAACTAGGCCAAAGGCCTTCTTATCAAACCATCACTTGACTACCTAATGATGCTTTATCATGGCATCAAATTCCTTTTCTCTTCAAGGCTTAGTAGCTCAACAAGCCTCACTTCTATCCTGCCACTTTCTTTAACCTCTAAAGACTTTGGCAATTGTAGTGCTGGTATCTCCATTGAAATGGGTAGGACTACTTCCTTCACGTATACCAACTTGTAGGGAGAGGCCTTTAATATTTTCTTTGGGGTGATGTGGTATGCCCATAAGGCTACTTGTAGATGATTTTTCCATTCCTTTTGATGTTCTGATTTGATGCATTTGATCATCCTAATTAGGCTTTTGTTGGTGGATTCTGCCAGTCTGTTCCCCTATGGGTAATAGTTTGACGAGGTCTTTAAGTAGACCCTGTGCTTGAGAGAGAAGTTGTACATCTCGAACCCCACAAAGACTCATGAATTGTCTAAAATAATGGTATTCGGGGATCCAAACCGTGCCACCAACTCTTCTATGAAGTTAATGATCTTGATTTCAATGGCATTTTTTAGAGGGGCTGTCTCTATCCACCTAGTGAAATAATTAGTGGTTGTTAAGATCCACTTGTGACCTAAGCTGGATATAGGATTAATCATCCCAATTAAATTTGAACCCTCCTATCCAAAGGGCTCTTCAATCATGATCGGGTTTAAGGGCATAATAGAGTTCTTTCATTTGCCAATGGAAAATTGGCATTGAGTGCAATTTCTTACTAAATTGTGAGCCTCAGAGAATAACATGGGCTAGTAGTATCCCACCTGGATGATTCTTAAGGTAGTGGTATTAGCAGAGAAATGTCCACCTTTTGGGCTACTATGGAACTCACCCAAGATTCTATCTTCCTGTACTTTATCCATGTAGTGAAGGAGAGATCCATCGTGATTCCTTTTAAATAAAATCCCTTCAATAAGTACATATTTGGTGTCTTGAAGCCTATAGTATTTCCTCTTTTTTGTCAAGACATGGGGTGGGTATTAGTCATTCTGCATGAATCTTTTCTAATCAGCCATCTAGGATTCATCTGACTCATTTATTTGCAAAGACCTGGTCGACCTCCTCTTTAGCCTTAGGGTTAAGATCTTGAGTGAGATAATCACATAGGCCTCTTCCTTTGAACAAATTTATCAACCGAATATCAACATCATAATCTAGGATCTTAGTGATCTAGTTTTCTCTTTTTTCAATTATTTCTCCTTCTATGATGTACTTCCTTAATCTAAGATGGGTGACAAGGACTATAATTTTATTGGCCGACTCTAAGTGTCAATTTTTTTTAAGCTTTTGACTATAGAAAAGGTCCGCTTTTCTACAAAATTGTATCTAGTTTCATAACCTTTTAGGGTCCTTGAATGGAAAGCGGTGGTGTGTTCCCCGCTTCCCTCCTTATCCTTCTATGTGAGCACAAAGGGTATGTTGTGTTGGCTGCTATAAAAATACAATAGGAAGTCGTTTGAAAATTCTAGTTTGTCTCATCGGGGCTATGGAGATGGCTACCTTGATCTTCTCAAAGGAAAGTTTTCCTTCTTGAGTCCATTTAAATGTTAAGCCTTTCTTTAACATTAGCGTGAAAGGTCTCACAATGCTTGCAAAATATGAGATTAATCTGCTAACAAAGTTAATATTCCCTAAGAAGGACAACAATCCCTTTTGATTAATAGGTAGTGGTAATTATATTATAGACTTCACCCTTTTGGGATCAATTTCTATCCCTTCCTTGGATACCATAAATCCAAGAAATTTTCCTTGTGACACTCCAAATACACATTTTTTGGGATTTAAAGAAATCCCAAACTGTTGGAACTTCTAGAAAACCATTTCAAGATGATTAAAATGACCACCCTTGGATTTCAAAAATATGGTTTGGTCATCTAGATATGTAAGGATGATTTTGTTGATCAATCCCTTAAAAGAGACGTCCATCACACGTTGAAAGGTGTCACCCACATTTGAGAGGCCAAAGGGAATTTTTGCATATGCAAATGTTCCCCACTTAGTGGTGAACTTCATTTTGTGTTGATCCTCCTCCTTCACATAGACTTGATTGTGGCTCAAAAATCTATCGAGTAATGAGAAAATTTATGACTCTGCTACTATTTGTAAGATCTACTCCATCGAAGGAAAATGGTAGTGATCCTTTAAAAAGGCTTTATTCAAGTCCCTAAAATCCATGCAATGTTAGATATTGTCATTCTTTCATATGGGGACCAAATTAGACATCCAAGTGGAGTGTTTAATTGGGTATATGATCTTTGCCTCAATAAGATTTGTAAGCTCTTGTGCCATTAGGGCTTCCACCTTTGAGTTGAACAACCTTTGCTTTTGTCGAATCGGCTTGAATCCCTCAAACAAGTCAATAGTGTGTTGGATTATGCTAGGATCATATCCTTTGAGATCATTATAGGTATAGGCCATGACTCCGCTATACTTAGTGCATAAGGATCTCAACCTCTCTTTATCTTTCTATAGCACATTCCTCTCAACTTTGAGCTTCCTTCCATCTCTGATGTCGAGGTCTTCATAGTCCTCCTTTTTGGTTGTGAATCTTCATTTACTGTTTATTGTGTCTTCACAGTCAAAGAGGTTCTCTAGAGTCATTAGGCCTCTTTGGAACTTATTTATTTTGAGTTGGATCATTTTCTCCTTGCTAACCTCTTTAGATCTAGGTTGTGCTTGATCAGAAAACTCTCCGAACTATCATAAGAAAGTAGCAATCTAGGCATCGTCTTTGAAGACCTGCCAATTCTTATCATTATTGAGGATAGATGGTTAGATGATAATGTGTACTATATGTTGGTTCTTGGCTAGCTTAGAGGTTGGCTCAAATTATGAGCTGATCAAAGCCATTCTATCCACAACAGAGTTTTGAGATCTCAAAGTGACCTGGATCTTAAAAAATAAAATATTTCGATCAAGTCGCACACTTTTTGTCAGTAGGACCACATTCTCACATTGTTCACGACCGCCTATCCTCGGACCTATCTTACCATTAGCTCAGATTCCTTGAACACTTGTATCCCTTTTATGCCCATCCATTCCACTAGAGTTAGACCATGAACCAATCCTTCATATTTTGCAGCATTGTTTGAAGATGGGAACTAAAAGTGGAAAGCTCTAAGGATTTTTGACCCAGTTGGAGTTACAAGATAGATATTGGCTAAAAGAGCCGATTTTACACTTGGCACCATCAAAATGCAATTTCCATGAGCCGTTATTACCTGGTTCACTTGGCTTCTCTTGTTCCTTAACCAATTTTGGGAAGGCTTGGTCCTCATAGAAAATTACATATGTGCCTAGATCGGTAGCATGGAAGTTCTTGAAAGGGTCAAAATCAATAAATTAGTTCAATATGACCTCTTCTTTAGGGATTCAATATCTCATGGCCTCTTCTTCTTCTAACATCTCTATGAAGTACATTTCCTTCTTGGAAATAGAGGTACACACAACCTTGAAACTCATATCACATCCTTTGCTATGTGTTTAGGGTGCAAAGGTTCAGTCAGGATCTTCATCTTTGATCTGTGCTTGGTCCTTAATATTAAGTGAGACCAATCAAGTGATAGGTACCCACCAAGAATTTTTGTGAAGTATCTTGACAAGAACATCCCAAAGACAGGGGGATGTCAATTATGACCACTTCTTGAGTAACAATTTGGATTAGATATGAATATAATGTTAAAGATATGTCCTTAATGTGACTTATGGTCAGGACCTTCTTTCCATCTAACTACATGATTCCCTTCTCTTGGGGATCATATTTCAAGTTTAGAGCATTGGCCACTAGCTTGGGAATGACTATAGTACTAGCCCCTAAATCTATCATGTTATTATGTAGTAACTTATCCCCTACAATAAGAGTCAAGAAGAAGGGGGTGGGATTTAGCTTAAATACTTCTTTCACATTTTTTTTATCTTCCATATTTACATATGTTGCAGCCCCCAAAGATTGGGGGTTTGATGCAGGTCTTTTCCCCTTATCTTGGTTGTGTGGTAGGACTAGATCCCATGGTGCAGTTTGTTCTTCTCTATTCAACACATCTTGAAGCAAAGTCTTCTAATCTAGAATCGAAAGAACGCCCCACAAAGATACATTGGTGGGATCAATCTTTAATTGCTCCACCACATTAAGCATTTTGATTGGTGGGACCTTTGACTTGAACGAGGGTGCGTCTTTCACTTTAGGAAAAGGTTGGTCTACCATAGGTAGACCAGGAATCTTATCTATGGCTCTTGGTTGTGATTATGGTACTTGCAACTGAGGCCATTGTGGTTGCTAGGCTACTGGTGCTGATGGTACATATGGCACATACTCTTCGATGAACCTTCTCATTGATTTAGTGTTATAGTTTGAATACACTTGTGGTGTTCTCACAGTCGATACTTCATTTGTAAACACCAAGTCTTATCCCTCCATCCAAGAAAAGAGCACTTGGCTGGGGGAGATATCCATTTCTTGCTCTAGGGTCATCCCCTGCATCTAAGCACTGAATCTAGTATTCTCAATCCTAGGGGACTGATAACTTTCTACATCCAAAAGAATGCCTTGATTTCTTTTCTCTACTACTTTTTGCTGAAGATTTCCCTACAATTTTTTTTGGAGCATATTGGCATCATTGTATGGAAAGCACCATACATTTGTATCTTCCGCTAGGTTTTTTTTGTCTTGGAATCAAATCCTTGCTTGTACTAGTTTTGACTATCTATAATGGGGTGGTCATCAGGATTATATGTTCTGATGCCTATGGATGATTACCCCCTCTTGGGGCTCCTTGGTATGTGTTATGATGGAAAGGTGGTCTCCCTCCTTGATAATTTTGTGCAGGGGGCTTTGGAGATGCTACCTACTAATGTTGAATAATGATGAGCTCATTTGTTAAAGTCCTCATTAAATTCTTCATGTTGTTGACATCTGTGGCAAATGAAGAAGAGTCTGACATGCTTGGTTGTGCATTTGGATACATATACATCAAAAGTGGTGTTGTAGCCGATGTGTTAGGAAGTGAAGCATGGATGTTGGGAGATACCTCCTCTTGTGTTCCACGAAAGATCTCTATGAACATCGACATTGATAATCATGGCAAGAGATTCCCGATGTCTATCAAACTAATTATCTCCTCCAAGCAATTCTATGATGACTACGATATCCAAATTGGAGGCCTTCAAATAGAACATCAATGCCATGGCCATTGGAGGTTTAGCTGTTATGGGAATCCTTTGCTAGGTTTTATAGAACCTGGTGTTGAAGTTTGTCATTGCCTCCAACAGAGCTCTCTTGATTGTGATCAATTTCTATAATAAGGATACGTGGTATCTTTTCTCTTAAAAGCAATCAAAAAGTTTTTCTTCGAGGTTATCCTTGTTAGAAACCAAGATCTAAAATGAAAACCAGAAAATCACCTTCCACAGAAGAGAAAAAAAAAGTACAGATATTGCAAAAATATGTGCAACATAATATTATTTAGGAATTCAATAATTACAAGATATGATTTACTTTATAAAAGTAAAGATGCATAACCCTA
Source organism: Sequoia sempervirens (assembly GCA_007258455.2). Taxonomy (NCBI): domain Eukaryota; kingdom Viridiplantae; phylum Streptophyta; class Pinopsida; order Cupressales; family Cupressaceae; genus Sequoia; species Sequoia sempervirens. The sequence continues at coordinate 29,869 of VDFB02270291.1, forward strand.
ATCTTATCTTGAGCAATAAGATAGCTCAATAAGCTAAAGATGAGAATTAATTAACCTAGGAATTAAATATTACCTAAGTAAAGTTATGCAAATGTAATTAAATATTAATTACACTAACACCCCCCCATAAGTGCAACTTAGGGAGACTAAGAAAGCATGCACCTAAAACTAAGATGAATGCAAGAAAGCATGAATGGGTCATGGAAAAAAGGCCTGATCAGGTACCCAAATACAAATGCAATAATGAGGTAGAGAAGGAAAACCCAGTGGGAAAAAACCCCCTACAATGAGATGACTACTGCAAAGAAGCACTGGAAGATCACTGTGGGGTAAAACTAGAACCGCAATCTGACAAGCAAGGAAAGATACTTTTGTCTACAACTGAAACCGAAAATGGAATCATAATAATGTGATAGTAGACCTGATGCCACAGAACAATGGAAAACTCACAAACTGGAACAACCTTGGAATCTGTGAAGCAACAGTAGATGAAATGATGACAAAATCTAGAAACTGTATATCTCAATGCCAATGCCAAACTGAGACTAGAACTCTTCCATGGGAATGAGTACCATAAAGACTCTGGAATATTAACCATAAAAACATGGCCCTCAAACTGAGAAGGATCTAAACCAATGTGGATCAAGAAACATAAACTCTCAATCTAAAGTGTGAACTGATGTGAATCTGATATGTGTCAAGCTAAGACAAGAATGTGGCCAAAATAAACTAAGAAACCAGATAACCCATATGAGTTGCCAACAAAACAAGATGGAGATCAAAGTGCATGCACACTCTAATCAGATTATTATGCAAAAAACCCCCTGATGGAACTTTATCTCAGTTCATTTATTACAATAACCTAATGATTGTAAAAGGAGAGAATGCTAAAAATGTATAAACAAAAAATAAAATGATGTGGTACTAAAATGAAGTACAAATATTCAAGTTTCACCTTTCCAACTACCAAAACATCTAAGTAATCTCCAAAACACCCATCGGGACAAATCTGGAATAACGATCAACCTAGGATAGATACAAAAAAAAAGTGCATGGATAGAAAAATAGATCTCCTCAATACCTTTCCAATGCTGCAAAGAAGACGAAAATCAGAGATCGTGGCAAAAAGTTATGAGCTTGGAAGCCATAAATGAACATCTGACTTCAAATAGAAAAAATAGTAGCTAAATAGAAAAATACTAAAAAAATAACTACACCACTGGAAATTACTCGAAACCAGCTTTTTGGTGATATCTTGTTTGCTCGATTTTGATACCGTATGCCTAAGTTATGCCAAAAAGAAAAAAAGTGCTCCTTTAGGGAAAATCAGGGCTAAGAGGGGGCTTGGAGTGCCATACGATTGGATGACATCATGCTGACATTAGCACTTCATGATGTTAAATTTGATGGCCTGGAGGTTGTCGGGGCAAAAAAGTGCCCCCCTGCTAGGAAAAAAATTGATGGCCATCAGAGCTGCAAAACAAGCCGGAATATACCCTGTGCCCTGCCAGAATATTCCATGGCTGGCCAAGACAGGATGCGGGGCTCCTAGTCTTCAATAAGACCATGGGCGGGGGCTAGGTTGGAGGCCCCAGGTCCTCCATATGACTCGGGTGGAGCACAGAGGAGCCTACAGGGGCTGAACACTGGCCCAGTGGCGTTGGAAGGGGGAGCCACTAGTGGCTAGCGGCCCACGGGTGGCGCGGCAGTGGCCACTTGGTGGAGTGATGGTGACAGGATTCTTCAAAACTAGAGGCACCAACACTACTCCCAAAAAACACGTTTTTTTTTTTTTTAAATTTTTCATGCCTTAGGGAGTGTGCTGGGGAGGTCGTATGACCCCCTAGGCAATTTTTTTTCCTTCAGGACCAACTTCACCAAATTCGATGAAACGAAAGGCATTTTTAGGGTTTTTGGCTACTGCAAATGCAATGGTGACCTTCGTTTGTGCCCAAAATGCTCCAAAAATTTGGCTACCCCTAGATCTTGCAAAAAAAACTTTGAGTTTGAAACCCTCACAGATCTGGCAAATAATGACCAAAATTTGCAAAACAAAAGCCAATCCTAACTTTTTCTAGCACTTTGAATCTAATGGTGAAGCCTGATTTGATCCAAAATGCCTCATAGATGAACTCATGGCATGATACCCTCGAGGAATCCCAAACAAACCTTGCAATGATTTTCTCAAAAATATGAGAAGGGGTTGCAAATCAGGGCTCTGATACCATGTTAGAAACTAAGATCAGAAATGCAAACTAGAAAAAAGCCTTCCACAGAAGAGAAAAATAGAAAAAACAAGAGCTTTGCAAAAATATGTGCAAAAATATTATTCAAGAATTCTTAATTACAAGATATGATTTGCTTTATAAAAGAAAAGATGCATAACCCTAATCTTATTTTGAGCAACAAGATAGCTCAATAAGATAAAGATGAGAATTAATTAACCTAGGAATTAAATATTACCTAAGTAAAGTTATGCAAGTGTAATTAAATATTAATTACACTAACAATCCCAAGAGCAGATGGAATTGTAAGGATCTATACTGATCTTAAGCCTTCGCTATAAAGGATGTAGCTAGTAGTCTGTAGGTGATATTTTTATTTGTGATATTATGAACCCTACAAACCTCTGCTATGTCTTGGAGGTGTTCAAAAGGCATTTTAAAATCCTCCCTGATGAACCTTGGGATTGCCTTGAGGGCATTGACAAGGATGGAGGGCCACACATCTGGAGGGGTGGGTAGAACTAACAAACTACCACTGTGCCAGGTTACAAAATTTCTAGGAGCTCCTTGGAGAGCCATCAGAAACAAACCCCTATGTACTAGGTAGACAAGTATTCTAATTTGAAAGGTTTGGATGTCTAGAGGGGTAGATAAGGCTCTAGAATCTGGGCTAGCATTTCTAACTCTATTTCTTCTGATAGGTGATACAAAACTTGTGGCTAATCTCCTCCTAGGGGCTGAAGAGGATAATTGAGAATACTAAAGATTTCTTCTGGAAGATGCCCTTGTTTGGAACCTTGGCATGAGTTAACCTGTCTCTCCTATTAGCTTGATTTAAAATTCCTCTTCAAGGCTAAGTATCAAATACTTGTGAAAAGATCTTTGTCCCACCAGATGTGCTAGAAAAAGAACTATTGATCTTAAAAGCTTGCACTTCTTCTGAACAACCTTATGGGAAATTTAGTGAGTGGGGAACATACTTGCACTTCACTAAATAACCTCCAAGATTGTTAAAGAAGTTGGGTGCTCTTTGGTATTTAGGGAAAAGGGAGAAGTAAATGCATCAAGGAAACTAAATGTGGAGATGCATCAAATCTTTTACAACATTTCAAAAACCTCTAATAGCTCCATTTTTTATTAAAACAAACATAGAATGCCATAGACCCTTCATTGTTGGAACAAGAACAAACAAATAAGGTTGATGTGGGCACATAGTAGATATTCAAATCCTGCTCTGGGAAGCAACCATTAAGGTTCAAATAGAAAAGGGAAACCAAAATTGAAACAAGATACTTTAGACTCTTACAGAGCTATTCCACTAAACATCATAATATGAAATCAATAAAAAACTTTAACAAGAGATTGAATGAGTATCAAAGACATGATTCAACTCCTAAAGCTGAGGTTTAGAGATTATAGAAGCTTAACCATTAAAAGTTGATAATCAAGACTTATATGTAGAAATAACGAGAACACAAAGAATTTGATATATATAAGATCGAGAATAAAGCATAAAAATAAAGGCCACATGAGCACAATCTGATACAACTTTGTTCTTGGTATTTCTGAATAATAAAATGTTAATGTCAAACAACTGAATGCTTATCTTGACATGAATTACAAAAGAGCGATTAAAGTTCTACAATAAATATGCTATATCCTATTCTACTTTATTATTGATAGTCTATCTATCTATTGATTGATTCCTTATTTTTTGCTCTAGACCAATTCCCCTTTTATAATAAAAGAGAAACAAGCTAGCATCGAGCACTTCTCTGTCACCAAAGTTGAAAACCCTAACAAGTGTCACCACCAAAAAACCTCAAAATTTGATAAAAATTTGGATTTGATATGATAATAAAAATTGTGCTGCTTCAATAATGGTAGTGGGTGTAACAACTCAGTGACTCAAATCTCCAACGAGCTTTGTGTAGGTCTCCATGTTAGATGGAAGCTACAACCTTAAATGCTTGCCTCTATCCGATATGATCTGATGCATGCAATAATGGTGATAACAAAAGAGACCTAACCCTAAGAATGATAGAGGAAACAAAAAGGCACCACCAATCAACAACATTTGTGAAAGCATTTCTCCAATGGTGAAGATACCTCCCCCTACTAAAGATAGGTGACGTGGAAGTGGGTGGGCACTCTTCAAAAAATGTGAGAGCAGTTTGGAGGAAAACACCCGTGGGGAAGCCACATATATAGCTTCAGGACCAAAGAGAAAGAAAAGCCTTGAAAAGGGAGCATAGCCACTATGTGGTGCAATTGTGCACCTTTTTGCCAAAAACCTCCCGCGAGCTCCAAAAAGATGCACCAAAGTGATAGGTGGCAAGATGAAAATGCAAGTCGAAAGAGTGAAGGCCTTGAGGCCGAAAGATCAAAGAAAAGAGAAATAAATACTTATAGATAAAAAATTCTCCACAGTTCTAGTGACTCATAGGGGGCCTTCGTCTGTCGAGGCATGAACCCAAATATACGAAACAACATAAAAAATAGATAAATTTGTGATTCCTCATAATTTGGGGAATGTAGAATGTAGAAACTCCTAGTCTTCTTCAAAAGGTAGCACCAATGCATGTAGCATCTCTAAAACCTAATCAAGCTTGAATATTTATTTTAAGGAGATTTCTCCCCATTTTTCTTGGGTTGCTCCTATGAGGGAAAAGAGTCGGGCCAAGGGGAGCAACATATTATCAATCTCTTTGGCTATAGGTGGTGAGCTCAGTTTTTCAAGCTCTGACTAGTCCTACTACTTGGCCTCTAAGGCCTATTTGAGTTGATCTTTAGTGAGTATCACTCCATGGGGTGAAAATGGAGAGGGGAAACTCGAAAGAAGTAAGGATTCAAAATCCTCTCTTATCTCGCTGATCTTCTTAGATAGTACTAGCTGATAGTTTTTACCCCTTTAGGTGGCTTGGATGCACATGATGAATTCATTTTCCTTCCTAGCAGCTACTCTTCGATCTGAAATCCCAACACTCACCAGAGTCTCATCAGTTGCTTCATACAACTTGGTTGACTCAATAGATCGGGGGGTTACTGTACTCAAGATTTGGTCTATTACTAGGCTAACCTTTGCATTCAGCTCTTATGCATCAGTTATGAAACTTAGCCCTAGCCTAAGGGTCGTCATTACACCTTTTATTATTTCCCAATGGGAAAAGAATAACCTTTGTGCTATTGGGAGGAGTTCATGCCTTATTTCCACATTCAATTCTTGCTATAATTGGGACTCTTCAACCCTTATTTCCTCCTTCAATCGATCGGCCTTTGTTCAGGCCTGTTGAAGTTCATTTTCTTCCTAAGATTAGCCACTAATAAGCTTGCTTTTCATCTGGTTCTTCTCTTTCTTGAATTGCTCACTTAGCTGCTTAGTTTATGTTGGAAAAGTATGCCTCAATCATCATAGGCTGAAACCTCCATTGGAGTCAAGTCGGTGTGACAACTCAAATGTATGGCTGACTAGTAGTTTGGAACACCATGTTTTGTTCAGGTCGCTATGACCTAGTTTCTGTCTTGCCAAACGCTTTCACTGTGGAGCCTATCGCTGTGACAAGAAGTGTTTGGTGTGACCTCTTAGCGCTCGTGGAGATCTTTGGCTGACAGGCCATTCTATCATGTATCGAGGAGACTCATGGTGACCACGGGCTTCAGGATAACCTATAGCGGCTCGGTAAGAAGTCCCAGTGAAGAGTTAAAGTCTCGCCAACAACATTTGGTTTAAAGTCATTGGGGTAACACAAAGAGTCTCAGAGAGAAGTCTTAGCGAGAATGGAATGTCTTGCTGATGATGTTGATGTCTTCGGTATAGCTCTTGGCGAATGGTGGACATCAATGTAACTTATATGTGTTCGATAAGATCTCTTGGTGAAGGTGATGTGTCTTGGTGATTGTTGATGGCTTCAGGGTGACATATGAGATCTCAGAGAAACCTCTTAGCGATAGACAAGAGTCTTGCCGATTTCTACTTGGTGCTCGATATGTCTGGGGGTTTCAGAGTAACTTTGATGACTCGATATATGGTCTTAGCGAAAGATGATTGTCTGGTTGATAAGAACACTAGTATCAGTATAACATATGGAACTCAGTATGATCTCCTGGTGACATAAGAATACTTTAGCGATAATCTCCTGAACTCAGTGTAACACAAGGAGGCTCGTTGGGATGTCCTGGCGAGAGCGATACTCTTGCTGAAAGGAAAAATTGAAGCCGATACATGTTGTAAGCTCATTGAAACATCTTGGCGATAATGATATCTCTTGGTGATATCGATATGAAGGTTATGTGGCATCGGTGAGACACTGTTAGTGTCTCATCGAGATGCCAACACAGTGTGAATTCTTTTGACAGTTTGACCATCCTATGTGGAGTCTCATGGACCAATAAGAGAAGTCGAATTTGAACAGTTAGAAGGTAGTTCGTTGTGACGGTTCTGTGAGGAAGCTTGATAGACATGGAACAACATGGATATACTCTGTGATTGCAGATTGTGATAGGTTGGTTGGATCGACGGATTGTTGGGTGGTTGTATGATCAGTAAATGTAATCTAATCTGTAATGACTATAATTTGAAGGTTCCTGTACAAGATTGTTCATGGTGAATGCTGCTGTAAACAGACACTAGAAAGATAAGTCTGATATTTGTATGTAATTTCCATTACTGTAATATAAAGTGATTTCTCTTGGTGTGGTGGGTTTTTCTCCTGTAAGGGTTTTCCCATGTATATCTGGTGTTCATGTGTGATTGTCAAATACTCTGTTTCTGTTATATTACTTCATAGTGCATCTTAGTTGAACTGTAATTGGAAAAATTAAAAGTATATCTACATTCTTCTCTAAGGTATTGATGTTAGGAGAATTGTTTCCACATCTGATTTTCCTTACAGTTTAGTCCTTGGCTTTAGACCATTTCTCTTTCATTTGCTATAGATCTCTCTACAGTTTCACACATATATTGTTTTGTTGAACCGAAATGTCGACGAATTCTTTGTTTTCACTGCAATTCCTTTGCAGCCTATTACATTTGGGATTTTAATCCTTTAGTCATTTTTCACTCAGTCTTAACCTCACATATCATCTTTTCAACCTTGAATGAAAGCCAATCCTTCTCAATTTGAGTGGCCTAAAGTGATGTGGCCACTTCTACTTGCATGTCCTATGCCTGCCTAAGGAAGATGATCTCCATGTATTTTACTCTTATCTCTACCTAGTGCCTGTCAATTATGAATTCTAGATTATCCAACTACACCTCCTACTTCCTCAATTTCTTCTCTAGCCTTGTGTAGTTAGTATACACCACCTTCTACGTGGCTTTGGCAAGGTCAATTTTGTCACAAAGGAGTTCTTGATTCATGTTCAGACCTACAATCTAAATCTCATAGTCTTCATATTGTATTTCTCCCTCAATCTTGGAGGCTAAAAAATTCATAGCCAAAATCATTAGGGACTTCCATTCTTCATATGAAAATTCCTCCATCCTTGTAGAGCTGCTATAGCCTTTGCTAATTTCTTTTGCTTTCTTTCCTTCTAGGCCTACCTAGTTAACTCTACTTGAGTCTAGAAATTATGTGAGGCCTCAATATTTTCTGTAGCAAGGGGGACACTAGGAGGAAGGACATAAAGGGTGGTGTGGGGTGTGCTTTTAGATGCTTTCATTTGGGGAGAGGCAGAAGGGAAAACTATTGGTGAGAAAGGAAAGATGCCTCACAAGTGTTGTGTCGAATGAGTACTCATCAGAGTAATAGGTGCAGTGGTTAAAAATAGTGGCATATGGCCAAAAGTAGGTAATGGTGATGAAAGCTGTAGCATAGGTGGTTTCAAAAATGGAACTTGGGCCTCAGATAAAGTAATTAAAGTGTCCATGATAGTTGCGATAGAAGATGCATGTTCAACACATGGGGCTTCCATATGAGGCTCATCTACAAATAAGGGTGGGGGTATGTGAAGGATAAGTAGATCGAAATTGGTGGATGAGGGATTTTGTTGTGTAAATGAGGGAAAAATAGCTACTAATGATGTAGTGGAAGAAAGAATAGTGGACGTGAAACCTACTTGTATTGTAGGGGTTGAAGACACTTACAAAGTGAAGTCCACTTCTTCACCTTCCTTGTTCAAGGATCCTTGTTTTTCCAAGTCTTGGATTCTCCTTCTCTTTATAGAGGGTGCACTGGTTGCTCTAGACCCTTTGGTGACTAACCCTGATGAACCTTGGGCTCCTTGAACTACCAAAGAAACTCTTGTGGAATGTTGATTCCATTTTTTCTTTATCAAAATACTAATGGAATATGAGACATGCGACTCCTTTTGCCACACTACTTTTTCTTTCCATTTCCCAACTTTGGCTACTAGAGGTAGTGATTCGGTGACTTGGAGATTCTCTTGCTTGGGGTTTCAATCGGTTTCTTCATCTGGATTAGACTCAACCTCTTTATCATAAATGTCTTCAAACTCCTCATCCATGGGGATGGCATCGCACAAGGGGTCATCTACTTGGTCAACTACCGATATCTCTAGAAATCAACCGCTTTGCTTTCAAATTACCCCTTATTCCTCAACCGTATCTTGAAAGACTTGTTCATTTGATGACTTGGGTTAAGCTTTGCTATGGCTTGGTAAAAGGAGAGCCATGGAGACTACACAAATGGTATGGCATCTAGATTGACATATGCACCTTCATTGTCCAAGGCCAAATTATATCTTTCCTCCCAATATTTCTGTGGCTCATGTCAGAAAATCAGGTGCTTATTTAGATTATACTTCTATTTGTCATAGATGAGCCTAAGGCTGAGATAGGAAAATTTTCTCATCAACACCTACTGCTCTTCTCTCTTCATGAGCATCACTTTTCTATTGCCAATTGTAAGGGGAATTACATAAAGGAGCGTCTTTTTCTTTTTGATGTTGTAGTCAAAATATGCAATTGACAATTATTGATATATTTTCAAAGTGTCCTAGCCATCACATATCTAAGGAGATAGAAAGGATTTCCTATAAACCCATGACATTTGATAAAATTGAAATCAAACCCTATTAACCAGTCTAGTGGGGTCATGTGCTTCCGCATCCATTCTAGATACCCAGGAGGAAACCTTTGCAAAGGATGTTGGGATAAATCTAGAATTATAGGATTCAAAAAAATTTGGAAAACAAATAATAATCGTATGTGCTCGAAAGCACATGGGTCCATACTGAAACTAGTTTTAACAACAACTTGCTAGACCTATTGAGTGGTAATCCCAAATAGCCAAAAAAATATGGTTCTAGTGCAGAATAAAATGTATCAAGAAAGATGAATACCCAAACTTAGAAAAATGGTGATACTTGCTCAACTATTCAAGCATCTTATTTGTAATTATTGTGGTGAAGTTGTACAAGAATTTCCCCTATTGTTTATTGAGCTTAAAATCCAAACCCATTTGGTTATCATGGACATTATCATCACGGTCTATCCATGGACATTAAAATCCAAACACATCTTTCAAGTCTGATTTAAATAGACTAAATGATAGAGGGAATTTGGGCCTTTCATCGTTAGGTCCCTTACTTGTTTCATCCTTGTAGAAAGGCACCATATATCTCTCTGACTTCTCTAGAATTTCTTCATATTGTCTTGTGAGAATACCTTGACCTACATATTGTTAGATTAATAAGTTATTATGCTTAATTAATTACATCACATTGATTAATTAATTAAGTCACTTATTCCTCTTTATTACTTAAGCTAAACTTAGGGACATTAATAATTAATTAATTATTAATTATTAAGTGTGCACACTAGGGTTTCATTTAGGGTTTCCCTTTTAGGGTTTCTTGATCTCCTTCATAAGGATTGATCACTTTGTAATAATCGATTCTCTTAATGCATTTTACAATTTGAGGTTCATAGAACATCTTTTTTGGTTCTTCATATCTTTTGCATGTGACAAGTATCCATCTTGCATGCAGCTGATCTTGGTTTTCTAACATGGTATCAGAGCTCTAGACCTATAGCTCCTTCTTCGTGATCTGAAGATATGGCCTCTCTGTGAGTTTTGAATGCAAGGGTTTCCATAGGCATCTTTTTTGCAAGATCTGGGGGTAGCCAATTTTTTGGTACACTTTGGGCTCAAACGAACACCGCCATTGCATTCGTAGCGGCCAAAAACCCTAAGATCACCCTTTGTTTCATCAATTTTTTAGAAGTTGGTCCGGAAGGCAAATTTTTTTTGTCTGAGAGGCCGTACGGCCTCCCCAGCATGCAAATCAAAAAAAAGTCAAAAAATGGGTTTTTTCAGACTCCGCACCGGTGCCTCCAATAATAAATAGCCCTACCACCAGGCGACCACCCAAACCCGCCACCACTGGCCACGCTCAGCCCACCGCCGGCCAGCGTAGCCCTCGCGGGCTCTCCTTTCATCCGCGCAGGTCCTATGGGAGAACCAGGAGCCCGACAACCCAACCCGGCCGACCACCAGCGCTGGAATATTCCAGCAAAAGGGTATATACCGGCAGCGGAATTCTTTTGCAGGGGGCATTTTTTGCGGTGACGGCCAAATGGCCGTCAATTTTAACCTCGTGAATGGGTGATGTCAGCATGACATCAGCGGCCGTACGGCCCTCTTTGCCCATCCTAACCCTAGTTTTTTCTAAAAGAGCAGTTTTTTTCTTTTGGCCATAACTTGGGCACACGGTATCAAAATTGGGCAAACGAGATATCGCCAGAAAGCTGGTTCAGAGCACTTTCATTTGGTGCAGTTTATTTTACAATAATTTTTGTTTTACTACATTTATTGCTGTTTGAAGTTAGATGTTCTTTTTGGACTTCCGAGCTCATAAATTTTTGCCACGATGTCCAATTTTTGCCTCGTTTGCGGCGTTGGAAAGGTATTAAGGAGCTCTATGTTGTTGTCCATGCACTTTTTTTGTATCTATCCTAGGTTTATCAGTTAGTCCAGATTTGGCCTGATGGGTTGTTTGGCGATTACTTGGGTGTTTTGGCAGTTGGGAGAGTGCATCTTGCATCTTTGCACTTCATTTTCAGTAATACATTATTCAATAATTGCTTGTTGCTTCATAGATTCTAGGGTTGTTCCCATTTGGAGTTTTTGAGTGTTCCGTGGCATTGGGTCTGCTGTCACATTATTTTGATTCTAGTTTTGGTTTCAGTTGTAGGCAAAGATATCTTTCCTTGCTTGTTAGATTGTGGTTCCAGTGTTACTCTATAGAGTTCTTCCAGTGCTTCTTTGCAGCATGTTATCACATTGTAGGGGGTTTTGTCCCACTGGGTTTTTCCTTCTCTACCTCATATTGCATTTGTAAATGGGTACCTGATCAGGCCTAGTTGCCGGGACCCATCTTTGCTTTCATGCATCTTATTCTAGTGTTTTAGCTTCTTCCTAAGTTCATGTTAAGTGTTAGAGTAATAAGTTATTATGCTTAATTAATTACATCACATTGATTAATTAATTAAGTCACTTATTCCTCTTTATTACTTAAGCTAAACTTAGGCACATTAATAATTAATTAATTATTAATTATTAAGTGTGCACACTAGGGTTTCATTTAGGGTTTCCCTTTTAGGGTTTCTTGATCTCCTTCATAAGGATTGATCACTTTGTAATAATCGATTCTCTTAATGCATTTTACACTTTGAGGTTCATAGAACATCTTTTTTGGTTCTTCATATCTTTTGCATGTGACAGGTATCCATCTTGCATGCAGGTGATCTTGGTTTTCTAACACATATGAGTAGGAATGCATAACATATCCATGATTTCCATGGAATTGATAGTGATTTTGAGCTCACTGCCTCTAATGATTCTTCTCTCCTTGTCTAGATTTTCATCATAGATATCAACCAACTCTAGGCATGAATGTTTGAAGGGAAACATGCACTATGGTAAACCACTATGTCAAATCCTTGCTCCTTGGCTTGTGACCTTTCCCACCGGTGGCTTGGTGACCATCCTTTGCAAAGCCCCTTCCTGTAAATTCTTGGGGTTGGTATGCAACTTTGCATCAAAGATATCATCTGTGAAATCTTTGACTACCTTTGGTTTGATGTGGTATTTAGGCATTATGCTTTTGGTATGGGGAAAGTCTCGTTCTTCTAGCATTGGTGCATTGGAAAAAGAAATATCTCCAAATATGTCAACATATGCTGGCTGGGAGAAAGGAATTTCAACACCCCTACTAGAGGATGATGCTTTGACAACCATTATCGTAACTTTTTGAATTTTTTTTTTGCAACACTTGCTTATGAAATTAGAGAATTTTACTCTACCAAGAGCTTACACTTAGAAACCTTTTTCTTTGGTAATAAATTTAGTCACGTGTTTAAAGAATAAATGTATGGCTATTAATGCTAGCCTTTCAAGTATTGCCAACAAAGGGTAATACATGCATTATAAACGCTTGCATTCTTGGAAAATGTGACCTCTACATTGGGAAGGGAATTTCAATACATTCCTTTCTTGGTTTTTGGTGAAGGACAACCTTGAGAAATGAGAGACATAATTAGAAAATATGTCTACATTAATTAAGCAAGAAATGGCCTTTAAAGAGGGTCTTTTTGAATGATGTAGCTAGCTGATAATCTCTAAGGTGACAAACACATGGTGATATGCCATATATCCAATTATTGATAACAACACCTGCATTAAATTTCAAACCCCTACAAAATCCTTGAAGGACAATTTGCCTTTAGTTCTTGCTGCCAAATTGTATTTCCCATTGTCATTTCGATAGGGAAAAGGTTTCCCATTTACAAAATTTTTGGCTCACATTTTTCTATAAATAGAGTGTCTCCCTCACAAAAATATTCATTAAGTCTACATTTTCCTATTTTGTATTATGCAAATCATGGGTACTCCAATCAGGCTATTGAGTTGGAAGAAGCAAATTTCCTTCGTCGGAGAAGTCACCAATGAGAGAATTAAGAGATTAATGCGGACAAAGGATGGCCTAGCCATTACCACATTCAAATGGGTGTAGGGAAGGGATTTCATCATAGATGAAAACCACTACCCGTCGAATAGGGATATCATTTCCCAGTTTGTTGCTTTGCTTCTAGACCTCAATATAGCAAAGCCATGGTTTGTGTAGCTATGCAGGTGCAAGTTTTGTAGAGACTACCTAGAGGGCCTTCATGAAACTATCATTGTTATTGTTCCTAGTCTTGGAATACCTTTTGCTATGGACCTTCGATGACATGTGGATAATATCGAGATGGTTCCATGGCTACCTTTTCTCTTCGACTTTCACATGATAACTCTGGAATGACACCACTAGTGGGTGAGGCTTTCTAGCTCCTACCTCCTTCACGTTAACAATATTGAGCCGGTCCATGACGTAAAGTGGATTACTGCTTTCAATCAGTTGGTCTACCATCCCAAAAGAGTGGTGGTAAATGTTTACGATTGGCTTGGTTAGTCTCCATGGAGTTGTGTAATGAATCTCCTTACTGCTTTTAGTCGTAATACTTAAAAATATCACTATTTTTTCCTACTGTGGCCCAGAGGTTGGAAATTCACACCTTCTTGTACCACTATCTCCATAATTTTAGACATAATGATGAATATTGCTTTTTGGCTACCTCCGAAAAGAAGAATTTTGCACTTTTCCCTTGACCTCATGAACTCTAGTAAATATAGGTCTCTGTGCCCCAAACTATATGTAATATTTTGGTTTTAGAAATACAATATAGTTTTTCTATGTTTTAGCACTTGTCTTATTCATAAAAAATATATTTATAGATTTTTTTTTACATTTGGTACATAAAGTGATTTTTTTTAAAGAACTATGAGCTTCTAATTGAATAATTTTAGGTGGATACCATTTACTGGTATTCACAAAAAATTTCCCTCTAAATATTCAAGCTTGTATGCATTTCTAGCCTTGTATTTATAAATTAAAAAATGTCCCTTCCATAGAGAATCAAATTTGGAATGTTAGCCTGGTTTGGCAGCCTGTTCATCGAACTTTAACACAAGAATCCCCTCCTTGAAACTTGGGTCGAAGTCATTCTTGTCAAACCATCACTTGACTACCAGCTGACACTTTATCATGGCATCAAATTCCTTTTCTCTTTTCTCTTCAAGGATTAGTAGCTCAACAAGCCTCACTTCCATCCTGCCACTTTCTTCAACCTCTAAAGACTTTAGCAATTGTAGCACTGGTATCTCCATTGAAATGGGTAGGGCTACTTCCTTTCTGTATACCAACTTGTAGAGAGAGGCCTTTAAGATTTTCTTAGGGGTGATGCGGTCTACCCATAAGGATGCTCATAGATGCTTGTGCCATTCATTTTGATGTTCCAACTAGATGCATTTGATCATCTTGATTAGGTTTTTGTTGGTGGATTCTCCTTGTCCATTCCCTTGCGAGTAATAGTTTGATGAGGTCTTTATGTAGATCCCGTGCTTGAGAGCGAATTCGAAGATCCTAGACCCCACAAAGGCTTATGCATTTTTTGAAATGATGGTCTTTAGGAATCCAAACCTTACCACCAAATCTTCTATGAAGTTAATGATCTCGACTTCAGTGGCATTTTTTAGAGGGGTTTCCTTCATCCACCTACTAAAATAATCAGTGGCTATTAAGATCCACTTGTGAGCCGAGCTAAATATGGGATTGATCCTCCCAATGAAATATAACCCCATTATATGAAGGGCTCCTTGATCATGATTGAATTTAAGGGCATAGTGGAGTTCTTTTGCTTATCGATAAAAAATGGTATTGAGTGCACTTCCTTACTTGATTGTAAGCCTCAAAGAATAACGTGGGAAAATAGTATCCCGCCCACATGATTTTTAAGTTAGTGGTCTTAGTAGAGAAACTTCCACCTTATGGGCTACTATGGAATTCACCGAAGATTATGTCTACCTGTAATTTATTCACGTAGTGAAGGAGAGCTCCATTGTAATTCCTTTTAAATAAAATCCCTTCAATAAGTACATATTTGGTGGCTTGAAGCCTATAGTATTTTCTCTTGTGTGTCTAGATGTGGGGTGGTTATTGATTGGTTTGCATGAATCTTGTCTGATCAGCCATCTGGGATTCATCTGACTCAAATTGATTTGCAAATACCTGGTTAGCCTCCTCTTCAGCCTTGGGGTCGAGCTCTTGAGCGAGATACTTGCATAGGCCTCTTCCTCTAACTAGCTATATCAACTGGATATCGACATCATACTCTAGGATATTAGTGATCCAGTTTTCTCTTTATTTAGTTATTTCTCCTTTTGTGATGTACTCCCTCACATTTGGATGGGTGATGAGGACTATAATTTTACTAGCTGAAACCAATGGTCAAAATTTATTAAGGCTTTTGACTATAGCAAAGGCTTTCTTTTCTACAAAATTATACCTATTTTCATACCCTTTTAGGGTCCTTGAATGGAAAGAAATGGGGTGTTCCCCACTTCCCTCCTCGTTTATCTTTGTGAGCATAAAGGCTATGTTGTGTTGGCCCCTATAAACATACAACATGAAGTCTTTTGAAAAGTATGGGTTGGCTAAGACTGGGGATATGGAGATAGCTACCTTGATCTTCTTGAAGGGAATTTTTCCTTCCCGAGTCCATTTGAATGCTAAGCCTTTCTTTAACATTAGCGTGATTGGTTTTGTAATTCCTACAAAATCTGAGATGAATCTGCTAATGAAGTTAATCTTCCCCAAGAAGGTCTACAATTTCTTTTGATTAATAGGAAGTGATAATTCTATTATAGCCTTCACCCTTTTGGGATCAGTGGATATCCCTTCCTTGGATACCACAAAGCCTAGCGATTTTCCTTGTAGCACTTTGAATACACATTTATGGGTTTAAATAAATCTTGAACTATTGGAACTTCTAGAAAACCATTTCTAGATGATCAAAATGATCACCTTTGGATTTAAAAAATATGGTTAGGTCATCCAAATATATAAGGATGATCTTGTTGATCAATCCCTTAAAAGTGATGTCAATCACATGTTGAAAGGTAGAACTCACATTTGAGAGGTTGAAGGGCATTTTCACATATGCGAACATTCCCCACTTAGTGGTGAATTCTATTTTGTGTTGATCCTCCTCCTTCACATAGACTTGATTGTAGCTCAAAAAGCCATCAAGTAATGAGAACATTTCTGACCCCACTACAGTTTGTAAGATCTGCTCTAGATCAAAGGTAAATGGTAGTGATCCTTTAAAGAGGCTTTATTTAGGTCCCTGAAATCCACGTGCAAAGTTAGATATCATCGTTCTTCTTTCAGATGGGGACCAAATTAGACACCAAAGTGGTGTGTTTAATTGGGTATATGATCTTTGCCTTGATTATATTTGTAAGCTCTTGTGCCATTAGGGATTCCGCCTTTAGGTTGACTGGATTTTGTTTTTGTCGGATGGGCTTGAATCCCTCGACCAAGTCAATAGTGTACTGGATTAGGCTAGGATCATATCATTTGAGATCATCATAGGTCTAGGCCACAAATTTTTTATACTTAGCACATAAGGATCTCAACCTCTCTTTATCTTTCTACAACACATTCCTCCTGACTTTGAGCTTCTTTCCATCTTTGACGTCAAGGTATTCATAGTCCTCCTTTTTAGCCGTGAATCTCCATTTACTATTTCTCGTATCTTCATAGTTAAAGAGGTTCTTTAGAGTGATTAGGCCTCATAGGAGCTTATTGATTTTGATTTGGATAATTTTCTCCTCACCAACCTCTTTGGATATGGGTTGTGCTTGATCAGAAAACTCTCTAGACTATCTTAAGAAAATAGCAATCTAAGCATCATCTTCGAAGACCTACCAATTCTAATCATTATTAGGGATAGATGGTCAAACGATGATGTGTATCATATTTTTTTTGTTGGGTAACTTGGATGCTAGCTCATATTGTGAGCCAATTAAAGCCATTCTATCCATAGAAGAGTTTTGAGATCTCAGAATGACCCAGATATTAGAAGACTCAAATATTTCGATCAAGTCCCACACTCTATTATGGTAAGACTATATTCTCATGTTCTTCATAGTTGCTTATCCTCAAACCTATCTTACCATTACCTTGAAGTCATCAAACACTTGTATCCCTTTTATGCCCATCCATTCCACCAAAGCTAGACAATGAACCAATCCTTCATATTCTACATCATTTTTTGAACATGGGAACTAAAAGTGGAAAGCTTTGAGGATTTCTGACCTGGTTGGAGATATAAGATAGATGTCAATTTCAAAGCCATTTTTACACTTAATGCCATCAAATGCAATGTCCTTAAGCTATTGTTACCTAGATTGATTGGCTTCTCTTGTTCCTTGACCAATTTTGGGAGGGCCTGGTCCTCATCAAAAATTACATATGTTCCTAGATTGGTAGTATGGAAGTTCTCAAAAGGGTCAACATCAATAAATTGGTTCAATAGTACTTCTGAGATTCAATTGCTTGTGGCCTTTTCTTCTTCTAACATCTCTACGCAGTATATTTACTTCTTGGAAATAGAGGTATGTGTAGCCTCAAAAATCATTACCACATCCTCTACTATGTGTTTAGGATGCAAAGGTTTAGAAAGGATCTTCATCTTTGATCTGTGCTTGGTCCTTAAAATTAAGTGAGACCAGTCAAGTGCCAGGTACCCACCAAGCTTTATTGTGAAGTCCCTTGACAGACACATTTTGAAGATAGAGGGAATGTTAATTATGTCCACTTCTTGAGTAATTATTTAGGTTAGACATGAATACAAGGTTAAAGAGAGGTCCTCAATGCAACCTATGGTTAGGACCTTCTTTCCATCTAACTACATAGTTCCCTTCTCTAGGGGCTCATATTTCAAGTTTAGAGCATTGTCCACTAGCTTGGGCATGACTGTAGTACTAGCCCTTGAATCTATCATGTTATTATATAGTAACTTACCCCCTACAATAAGAGTCAAGAAGAAGGGGGTGGGATTTGGCTTACTTCTTTGACATTTTTTTTGTTTTTCGTATTCACATATGCTACAGTCCCCAAAGATTGGGGGTCTGACGCAGGTCTTTTTCCCTTATCTTGGTTTCATGGTGGGACTAGATCCGATGGTGGAGTTTTTTCTTCTCTATTCAATGCATCCTAAAGAAAATTATTCTACTTTAGAATGGATAGGACATCCCACAAAGATACATTGGTAGGAGCCTTCTTCAATTACTCCACCACATTAAGTGTTTTGATTGGTGAGACCTTCAGTTTGAATGAGGGTGATTCTTTCACTTTAGGAAAAGGTTGTTCTACCATAAGCAGACCAAGAATCTTATCCATGGATTTTAGTTGTGATTGTGGTACTTGTGGTTAAGGCCACTATGGTTGTTGGGCTAGTGGTACCGATGGTACATGTGGTACGTACTCTCTGATGAACCTTCTCTTTGATTTGGTGTTATAGTCTAACTGTACTTTTTGTGTTCTTATAGTCAAGACTTCATTTGCAAACATTGAGTCTTCTCCCTCCATCCAAGAAAAGAGTGCTTGGTTGGGGGAGTTATCCATTTCTTGCTCCAGGGACATCCGCTGCATTTGAGTAGTAAATATGGCATTCTCAATCCTGGGGGACTAATAACTTTTGGCATCCAGAAGAATGCCTTGATTTCTTTGTTCTTCTACTTTTTGCTGAAGATTTACCCATGGAAAATTTTGGGGCATATGGGAATCATTGCACAAAAAGAACCATGCATTTGTATCTTCTGCCAGGTTGTTTTGTCCTAGAATCAAATCCTTACTCATACTAGTTTTGTCTGTCTGTAATGGGGTGGTCACTGGGACTATCTATCCTAATTCTTGTGGCTAATTACCCCCTCTTAGGACTCCTTGGTATGTGCTATGCTAGAAAGGTGGTCTCCCTCGATAATTTTGCATGATGGTTTTGGAGGTGCTGCCTACTAATTCTGAATAATGATGGGATCATTTGTGAAAGTCCTCATTAAATTCTTCATGTCATTGACATCTATGGCCAATGAAGAAGAGCTTGAAATGATTGGTTATACATTCAAATATACATACATCAAAGGTGGTAGTGCAGTCATTGGCTAGGAAGTGAAGCAAGGATGCTGGGAGATACCTCCTCATGTGTTCCACAAGAGATCTCTATGAACATCAACATCTATCAAACTATTTTCTACTCTCATAGCCAAATCATATGCATCGGGGAGAGAATCTCCTCTTAGTGAGAGTGTCTCCTTTCTTTGAAAAGTGATAATTTTTTTTGTCTCTAATGTTATCCCAAGAGTGGATGGAATTGGGAGCTAAGGATCTATACCAATTTTGAGCCTTCCCTTTAAAGGATGTAGCTAGTAGTCTAAGGGAAATATTTTTCTCTGTGATGTTGTGAACCCTACAAACCTCTGCTACATCTTGAAGGTGTTTAGAAGGAGTTTTAAAATCCTCCTCGATGAACCTTAGGATTTCCTTGAGGGAATTGGTAGGGATGACGGGAAACACATTTGGAGGGGTGGGTAGAACTAACAAACTGCCACTTTCCTAGGTTACAAAATTTCTAGGAGCTCCTTGGAGAGCCATCGAAAACAAACCCCTATGGTCTAGGTAGATAGGTATTCTAATAATTTGAAAGGTTCGGCTGCTTGGAGGGGTAGATAAGGATCTAGAATTTGGCCTAGAACTCCTAACTATATTGCTTTTGATAGGTGATACAAAAATTGTGGCTTGTCTCCTCCTAAGGGCCGAAGAGGGTGATTGAGAATACTAGAAATTTCCTATGGAAGATGCCCTTGTTTGGACCCTAGGCATGAGTTAGCCAGTCTCTCTTGTTAGTCTAATTTAAAATTCCTATTCAAGGCCAAGTATCAGATACTTGTGAAAAGATCTTCGTCCCACCAGGAATATACCAGAAAAAGAACTATTGATATTAAAAGATTACGCTTCTCTTGAATAGACTTATGGGAAATTCAGTGTGTGGGGGACCTACTTGTGCTTCACTAAATAACCTTCAACATTGTTAAAGAAGCCAAATCATCTTTGGTATTTGGGGAAAATATAGAAGGAAATGAAAAAAAGAAACTAAACATGGCAATGCGCAAAAGCTTTTACAACATTTCAAAAACCCCTAACAGCTCCAATTTATGTGAAAGCAAACATAGAATTCCAGAGACCCTTCATTGGTGGAAGGAGAATGAACAATTAAGGCCGATGTAGGAATAGAGTAGACATTCAAATCCTCTTATGGGAAGCACCCTGATGAGTCTAGTTTATGGTTTAATTTTGGTAGAATTTATGATCTATTTGCTGAAGTTGTCATGGACCTTGATGTTTGAATGTTTATATTTCCTCTAAACCATAAACATTGGGCCTAATTTTATTTTCACAAATCTTTAATGACATTGACATGTTATATGGACTATTTTTGTTAATTCTACATGTGGATTAATAAATATTATTTAAGATAGTTATAAATATGTGATTATTGTGCGTACTAATATTGCCATGCATATATGATTAGAGGCCACTAAATTAAGAAGATTTCGTCAGCTAGTCGTTCACCATAATGTTCAACAAGGGAATCATTCAAAGGTAAATGGCAGTTGGTGGTGAGAGATTCCTCTTGCAAATCAAGTTGTAACCACCTTGTAAATGGTCTTTATTGCTATTGAGAAAATATAGGCATTACTGTTGTGCTAAATATGCGTTGAGGCAAGCATGTTTGACCAGATTCCATGCATGCATAACTGCCTCTCCATTTTTCATGCTTTCCCTAAAGTGGCATCCTCCTAATCTGTTGGAGTTGACCACCTTGCTAGGTGATTAGTTAGTAGCTTCTTTTCCTATAAATAAGACTCAGATGCTCCTTCTTAGGAGGTTGCACGATCTGATGATGTACTTGCACTTTTAGTTTTCAACAATATAGTTACACTGCTCTATTGTACTCATGTTTTCCAATGAATAAAATGAAGTTGTAAGTCTGTGCATCTGAGATTACATTAGTTTTAGAGGATAATAATGCAAGGGGGCACACTTGGTGAGAATTCTATCCTTTAGTTTAGTTTAGTTTAGTTATTACTCTCTGTTTAGTAATTAGTTAAGAATTTGGCAATGACTGTTCCTGCAACCAAAGCAGACAGAGTAGTTTCCTGTTTGTTTGATTAGATTTTCGTTTCTGTCATGCATTTTAGCTTAGTATAGTTTTTGGTTGATTTTCAACACTTATGCTATTTCTTTCTAAGCAATATACCTTTAGTATACTATGCTGACCCATTTCAAGTTCACATCCCTGGGTTGACAAGTTAAATGCACCTTCATGATGATTGAAATGGCTATTTTGTTTAGATGTCCAATCTTTGAATCACAACTGTAAGGGCTTAGTTGTTAGATCATTGTAGGAGGCCAACATTTTTGGTGTTGTTTCCGGGGATGGTGTCAAAATAGGGAGTTCTTCGGAGTCATTTTAATAGTTTTCTTATTGTAGTATTTATGAAAGTTGTTCTTAGTATACCCCTCATTTAGGAAAGTAATGATCCACTATTCTTTTTCCAATTCTTTGAGTGAGTTGGCTAATAGTGAGTTGATACCACATGCATAGAGGAAGGAGGAGAGATACTCATGGGAGATTCCTTCCTAACAATCTTGATCCATTCTACCTAGTTGAATATTAGAACCTACCAAGAGAAGAAGAAGAAGAAGATCCATACCCCTTTGCTGATGTATTTTCTGATCTAACTAGCTCTAAAGTTTCCTCTAAAGATCAAAATCTTATTGAGAATCCCTTTGCTTTGGAACTGCATCAAGCAGGTATGGGTGATGAAAATAGAAATAGAACTAACCAAATGAATTTTCCTTTCCCCATTGCTCATCAGAATGAAGTAGAGAACCTCAAAAATATCCCTGCTTCAATCCTTCCTAAGTTATATGGACTTATCATAGAAGATCTTGATACCTTCTTGTTTGAGTTTAACATACTCTGCAAGAGTTATGACTATACCACCGATGCCCATAGGCTCAAGCTATTTCCTACCACTTTGAAAGAGGTTGCATTAAGATGGTTCATGAGCCTAGGAAAAAACACCGTGGAGACATGGGATGACATGAAAACAAAATTCATTGAGAAATACAAGGAGTATTGCAAGGGCAGTGACATGAGAGGAGATGATATTTTTAGGATGCAACAAAAGGAAGATGAGAGGCTGGAGGATTACATTGCAAGTTTTCTATTTTTCCTACAAAAATCTCCATACCATACACTCAATGAAGACTCACAAAAGCTGCTTTTCCTAAGGGGAATTAATGACAACTGCACTAATGCCTTAGAATTGATGGGAGGAGGAGATATATCCCAAGTTCATTGGGAGGATATCAAGAAGATATGCCATAACTACTCTAGGGAAGCTTCAAAGAAAGGGAGAGCTTACCAATCTTCTATGGGTAAATCATCTACTAGTGGAGTTTCAAGAATGGAGATTACTCATTTGCTAGCAAAATTCAAGAAAGATATTATAAAAAATCTAGCTACTCAGTTGGATACACTTTAGGCCAAGAAGAAACAAGAGGAGGCAAAGGCAACATTGGAAGAGTATTTCCCCCATTGCAAACAAAAGAAGAAGGATTACAGATGTAAGATGATAGCTAATATTGACAACAAGCAGATTGCACATGAGTTCAAGCCAATCTAGGTTGAATAAGATCAAGTATACTATGTTTCACAAAGGAAGCCATGGGATCCAAGACAAGGTATGCCACAAGATCCACTCTCTTTTGCTGGGCCATATTTCAATTCTTATTCATCTTGTAACTAATGGAAACCTCCATATCCATCCAAATATGGAGGATATCCAACACAACCTTGGAGTAACCCTCCAAATACCTGGCTTAATAATCAAAACTCTCCACCCTAGTGACAACAAACTTAGGGGAATTGGCAGCATTTTCAAATAAATTGGCAGCCACCCCTAGGAAATTGGCAGCAAACAAATCAATGGAGGGGAGGACAACAATGGCCAAAGAAGTCAAATAGTTACATGCAGCCACCTTCTCATCCCTAACAGCCTACTATAATGCCTCCTCCTACTAGTTCAAGTTCAAATGCACCTAAACCTACTCAGCTACCAACTCAGCCCACATCTAATCCAAATAACAAACCACAACAACAACTAGTATACTTTTCTAATCCAAATCAATTCCCTACATATGTTGTGAGTGTAAGTGACATCCACTTGGATTCAGGAACCACTTTTCTAGCTCCTTCCACACCCATTATCACTAAGCTCCCTGTGGAAGAAGAGGAGCCTCTGAATACCCCCATTCAACCCAGTGCACCTAAGAATCTGGAACCAGTTCCAGTCAAGCAGACTACACAAACACCCCCATTTCCTCAAAGGTTGGAAATTATACAGGAAAAGGAAGAAAAGGAGGACGCAACTTTTGACATTATAGATCAGTTGAAGCATATATGTGTCCAAATACCCCTATTTCAAGCCATAAAGATGTTCTAATCTATGGCAAGGCAATTAAGGAAGCATGCATAGAGAACCCATGCAAGAAGAAGAAAGGCCCCACTACGGTTCATGTGGTGGGACAACTAGCTAACATCATGCTTGGGAAAGTGATTGTTCCCAAATATAATTATCTAGGGAGTCCTATGGTAGGAGTTGTCATAAATGGGATCTAGATAAAGAATGCTCTGATTGACTTGGGAGCAACAATAAATGTAATGACCAAGGATATCCTACAACAACTAAATGTTGAAAGCATGAGACCTACTCCTACTGTCCTGTAGCTTGCTGATAGTTCAACCGTTAAACTTGATGGTGTAATACAGGACCTTGTGGTAACTCTGGACTCATGGGAGTACCCAAAATATTTCATGATTCTTTCTCCTAAAGCCACACTCGGTGGGTACCCTATCATTCTAGGAAGACCATGGTTAGCAAAAAAAAATGCATATATTGGATGCAAGATAGG
Organism: Sequoia sempervirens; assembly: GCA_007258455.2. NCBI lineage: Eukaryota > Viridiplantae > Streptophyta > Pinopsida > Cupressales > Cupressaceae > Sequoia > Sequoia sempervirens. The sequence continues at coordinate 53,982 of VDFB02270291.1, forward strand.
AGACATGACCATTTCTGATGGAAAGAGTACCAAAAAGCTTGTTCTCTACCCTCCTGCTTAGCCATCCCATGATCTGGATAATTCTATATGACTACATGTTGGTGAAGAGGTCGAGGAAGTTAATTATGTGGCATAACTTATGATGTTAGGAAAAATCCCTTTCATGTAGCTTCAAGATGAAGATGAAGTATTGGCTAACATCATTCAGAATCATTGTGAAGTGGAGGAAGCATCATCTTCTCATTCTGTTGTTCTAGTCAAGACACTTCTTCTTGCTCTTCCTGTAGCCACTCTTCCTGTAGATACTCTTCTTATAGCCGAACTTCCTACAACAATATGTATGTCTCATACATTGCTACCAGATGAACTCAAGGTACCAAGCATTAGTGAAACAACTATGATAGAGATAACTACACAAGTGCAAGTAGTAGAAGGAAAATATTTTCATAGCAACAACAAATTGAGTGAAGAACAATAGTTGTCATTGAAAACCTTGCTAAAGACCTACCAACATGCATTTGCGTGGGACTATCATGATATGAAGGGATTGGACCCTAAGATTTGCACTCATAGAATTTACATTAGAGATGATTTCACCCCACTTAGACAACCACAAAGAAGAATTAACTCTGCACTAAGAGAAATTGTAAAAGGGGAACTGCAAAAATTGTTAGATGTAGGATTTATCTACCCCATTTCAGATAGCTAGTGGGTGTCTCCATTGGTGATTGTACCCAAAAAGGGAGGGAAGTGGCAAGTTTGTGTTGATTACAGGGAACTCAATGTTGCCACCAAAAAGGACCATTTTCCCTTACCCTTCATAGATCAAGTTTTGGACTCATTTGTTGGAAAACAATACTTTTCTTTTCTAGATGGCTTCATTGGCTATAACTAGATCCAAATTGCACCTGAGGACTAGGAGAATACCACCTTTACTTGTCCATGGGGAACCTATGCCTACTCGGTACTTCCATTTGGCTTATGTAATGCACCTGCAACTTTTCAAAGGGTAGTCATTAGCATATTTTCAGACATTTATCATGATTGCATGGAAATTTATATGGATGATTTCACCACATATGATGTTGATTTCAATGAAGCATTGGAGAATCTCAGGAGATTCCTATAGAGATTTGAAGATCACAATCTATCTTTAAACAATGAAAAGTGTTTCATGATGATGCAGGAAGGTGTAGTCCTTGGCCACTACATCTCTCACAAAGGAATTCAAGTAGATCCTGCAAAGATTGAGTTGATCACAAATTTTCCCACACCTACAAAAAAAAGATGTTAGGAGTTTCTTGGGACATGTAGGATACTATAGGTGGTTCATCAAGGATTTCAGTAAAATAGCAACACCATTGTATCCCTTTCTCACCAAAGATGTTGAATTTCAATGGATAGAAGACATGCAAGCATTTTTGGATTTGAAGGAAACTTTGACTCATGCTCCTATACTCAAAGAACCCAATTAGGAGCTTCCTTTTCACATCCATATAGATGCATCAGAATATGCCATGGGAGCCATCCTAAGATAGAAAGGAGTCATTGAAAATGCTATTTATTTTGTCAGCAAAAACTTGCAAGGAGTTGAATTCAATTATATAACTTGACAGAAAAAGAAATGCTGGTAGTAACCTATGCCCTAAAAAAATTCAAACACTACATAATAGGCTATCAAATCTTTGTGCACATAGATTTGATAGCCTATTATGTAGTGTCTCATGAATAAACCTTTGATCTTAGGTAGGCTAGCAAGATGGCTATTACTGATGTAGGAGTTTGACATAACCATTGTAGATAAACTAGGGAAGGCCAATGCTGTTGTAGATTTTATTTCAAGGCTGACTACATCAAAAGAAAATCAGGTCATAGATGACTCTTTCCCTGATGAGCACTTATTTTGCATCAGTGTACGAACACCCTGGTATGCTAACATAGCAAACTATCTGGTCACAGGGAGAGTTCCTCCCCACTTCTCTCCAAAAGAGAGAAGGGTGCTCATTGAAAAATCATTTCCTTTTCATGGATTACAGGATGTTTGTTTTATACTGGACCAGACCATGTCATGAGGAGATGTGTGAGAGAAGATGAGACATATGATATTTTGCATGCATTCCATAATGAACCATGTGGAGGACATTTTGCAGCCAAGAGGACAACGATAAAGATTCTAAACACATGATATTACTGCCCAACACTCCACAAGGATGTAGGGAGATATATGAGAAAGTGTGATAGATGCTAGAGGATGGGTAGACCAATCAATTTTGATGAGATGTCACTTTTCCCTCAGGTAGTAATCACTCCATTTGACAAATAGGGACTAGATTTTGTAGGACCCATTGATCCTCCATCCAATGGTAAGTCTTATATCTTGGTATGCACTAATTATGTAACCAAGTGGGTAGAAGTTAAGGCCATGAAGCATGGGTTGGTGAATTTTTTTATGAGGAGATTTTCACAAGGTATTGAGTTCCAAGAGAGATAGTGATTGATCAAGGGGCTTAATTCACATCAACCCTTGTTGCAACACTGGTCAATGAGTACAACATAAGACATAGGAAGTCCACTCCTTATAACCCTTAGGTCAATGGCCAAGTTGAGGTGACCAACCAAGAGATTGAAACCATTCTAACCAAAATAGTGGTTGTTCATAGAAAAGGATTGGCCAAACAGGCCGCTAGAAGCTGTCTGGGCCTATAGGACAACCTGGAAAACAACTACAGGCTTCACTCCTTTTGAGTTGTATGGAAAGACAACTATGATGCCCATTGAATTTGAACATAAGACTCTTAGGACTGTAGTAGACTTGGGGATGGATATCTCTGAGGCACATAGAGAAAGAATCATGCAGCTAAATGCTTTGGATGAGATGAGGAGAGAAAAATTGCATCATACAGAGGTAGTGCAGAATCAGAGAATAAGGTGGCATGAAAAATTCGTCAAGAACAAGAGATTCCAGCCAAGTGACTGGGTACTGCTCTATGATTCAAGGTATCAAGATAATGTAGAAAAATTGTAGATGAGGTGGCTAGGACCATATGAGGTTTCTAAAGTCTTCCCCAATGGTGCTATTCAACTTACTACCATTGAACCTGTCAGATTCAAGTTGCTTGTCAATGGTCATATCCTCAAATTGTCTCACAAGCCAACTTCCAAAGAGGAGTTCCTACAACAATTACTCAACATGCAACACCCGAGCTTCCTGTAGCTGACGGAAGTGGACCTAGTGTCCCTCCTTTTGGCTAACTAAGGTATTTACCTTGTCATAAAAAAGACTTCCACTCCTGTGGGAGTCCACTTATTCAACCATCCACCCATCTACTCATCCATCTCCACCTTTCTCTCTCTTCCATCACTTCACTTCATTCCTCTTCACCTCATTCCACCTCATTTTCATTAATTACTCAACTTATTTCTTAAAAGGCGACCGATAGTTTCTCCACAATATTTACAAATGAATCTTCCATGAATCCAGGTATGTGCACATTAATTTCTATATCTTAATTGTCTTTAGTGCATTCATTTAATTGCTGTGAATTAATATGGATGTTCACCATAGCATGTCATTATTCCTTGTCCCTGTCAAATCATCATTACCACCTCGCATGTGAAGAAACATGCTCAAATTTAGGTTGGGGGGAAATATATGAGTACTTTTCCCATGTGTTAGTCCATGCTAGTCTATGTCAGTAAATTTTAAATCGATCCAATTTAAATTTTGAGTGAAATGATGGCTCACATGTGTGAGGTGACACCAACCACTACTGGCATTTTTATCCATCATAACCTTCCTTTACTACCATTATTGATCCTGTCATAATCTTAAGTTGCCAAAAGGTAAAACAAAAAGAAAAAAAGGGTAAACAGAAAAGGAAAATTTAGATGACATTGGCATTGGAAATTTAGCAGTGTTGCAGGAAGGAAAACTTTGCAGAGTGATTGTTGATTACAAACAATGGGAGGTGGGTTAATTCAAAATGAACCCATGGTTCACGATGTATTACTACAGGATGCACCCTGCCAGGCCAAATTCAAAAACTGCGGGTGGTTAGAATATTTCATGAAGCTAAATGGTTTTAATGAAGACATTGCATTAGAATTTTCCTAGACAATGTCTGAGGGAAAGGCCATGGTAAAAGGTTTGGAAGTATTGGCGACTGAAGAAAGGATTGTAGAAGTTATAGGGTTGCCTGTCGACAATAAAAATTACCTTGCTTCTAGAGATGCCAGGTCAGCTAGGGCCAAATTTATAGAACCTAGTGACCCTCCATTGAGTGTGGAAAAACAAGGTACGAATAGAACCTCTCTTCCCAGCCATGGAAGCAAGTAGCTATTTATGTTAAAATATATCACCTGTGAAGGTTACCAAGTGCACTGAGGAGGGAGGAGGATGGATGTGCCGAATGTGCTATACCACCTTATTTCAATCATGGTAACTTAAAAAGGTAGGGACAATTCTGTTTCCCACCATTGTTTGATCAAATTGTTAGTTGAGAAGTCTCTACATGATGTGTCTGGGATGACTTGGGAAGAATTCATAAATATTGATCAAATTAGACCAGAGCATTTGTGACCTAGGGTTTTACCCCAACCTAATAGGTCTAGTAGGAGATTGAGCATGGTTGAAGCCACTCCTGGTGCTTCAACCTCTGGCGCAGGCCCTAGTTTAAACCCTCCTACAACAAAAAAACCATAGAGATTAGTTCTTTTGAGATAGAGCACTCAGACAAAGAAAGCTCCTCTCTAGATTCTGATGATGATGATGTTCCTCTTGGAATCCTAATGAGAACTAGGGCATAGAAGAGAGAAGCATAAATAATAAAAGGAAAAGCTAAAAAAAAACCAGCAAAAAAAGAAGTACCAAGCTCTAAGAAGTGGAAGGTTGACACTGTTCATCTTGTAGCCAAAGAAAAATGTGGAAGTCCTCCCAAAAAATCAAGACCAGTTAGGCTAACCTTTTATATACCTCTGCAGGAAATCCCTAAGCCTAGAGAAACATCACAAGGGGACATAGAAGCTCCAATGGGGTAGGTGAATGTCAAGGAAGAGGACATATTTGAGAAAGGAGCAAACATAACACTGACAAATCTTGCTAATATTGTAGAACAAGTTGAGAATCAAGGATATAAAGAAAATCAGGAGGTCCTACAGCAAGAGTTCTTGCAACATGTGAAAGAATAAGAACAAGAGGCACTGTAACCAAAACTGGGAGAAAAATCAGTAACCCTGCAGTCAAAATTGATTAAACAACCTGAATCCCTACAACTGGTACTATATGAAGATCAAACATCAGTGGCAAGAAAAATGTTGGCAGGAATACATAACCCCCCTAATTTTATAGTACACACAACAATTCTGAATCTATGGAAAGAGATGCAAAGAAGGGAAGAAGAATGGAAGGAGGAGAAACACAGGATGAAGAAGGAAATTCAAAAGAGAGATGAGGAGATTGAGGATAAGAATGAGGAAATTACTACTTTAAAGAAGAAGGTGGATGATATGACAACCTTGTTACTGCAAATTTTAGAATGTAGGACCCCTCCAAGGGTCTATGCTTTGCATTTGAAGGAGAAATATATTTCTTTTAAGCTGGCAAAGATTGTCTCAGGTTTGAACCCTTCCATTGAGACTCCTATTGATTTTTTCAATTCTTATTGGATTGCTTCCCCTGAGATAAATTTGTTGTGTGAATTCTATTTCCATAATTATGCTATGACTCAAGACCATGATTGGAATCCACTGTGTTATGTTAGGGATTTCCAATTGAGGGAATTTATGTCCAGGGTACATAATGAGATCAATTGGGCACAACAATATGGGGCTTATAAACAAATAGAATCCAACATCCCTCTACCCATTAGGGCTGAATCAAGAAACCCAAGGGACATTTACAAGGATTGGCACAAAATTATTTTTAGACCTAGCTATGGTAATAGGATCATGCCCTAGATAGAAGTAGTCTACAATGAATATGAGGTGGTGGAAAAAGTAAAAGAGGAAATTGTGAAGAGATACCTATGACAAAGATGGAACAACCTAACTGATGAGCTAAAACAAGTCGAGTCCCACTCTATACAGAACTATGTTGCAACACTTAAAAGAGTTGACAGATATATATAGATTGGAAGGACAAAGGGATGATTTTGACTTCCACTAACTTTTTAGCCACCCATCTTGATGTGGCCCACGCCAAATTATAGGTTTTACCACTATGAAATTGCTACAGAGAGACATAGATGGAACAGATTGGATAGACAACAAGGGTTCTATTGGGATCCTGATTCATGTACAAAAAACACTGATGTAGGATAGTTGGTGGTTGCAAATTTTAGGGCATTGGCTAAGCAGAAGAAAAACCCTTCCCCTGCTGGAGGACCAAAAAAACCTTAGGTTGGGGAGAGTGATGAGTCTAGTTTATTGTTTAGTTTTGGTAGAATTTATGATCTATTTGTTGAAGTTTTCATGGACCTTTATGTTTGAATGTTGATATTTCCTCAAAACCATAAACATTAGGCCTAATTTTATTTCTGCAAATCTTTAATGACATTGGCATGTTATAAGGACTATCTGTGTTAATTCTACATGTGGATTAATGAATGTTCTTTTAGATAGTTACAAATATGTGATTATTGTGTGTACTAATATTGCCATGTAGATATGATTACAGGCCACTAAATTGACAAGATTCTGCCAGCTGGTTGGTCACCATAATGTTCAACAAGGGAATCAATGAAAGGTCAGTGGAGGTTGATGGTGGGAGGTTCCTCATGCAAATAAAGTTGTAACTACCTTAAAAATGCTCTTTATTACCATTGAGAAAATATAGGTGTTACTGTTGTGCTACATCTATGTTGAGGCAAGCATGTATGACCAGATTCTGCGCATGCGTAACTGCCTCTCAACTTTTCATTCTTTCCCTAAAATGGCATCCTCCTAATCTATTGGAGTTGACCACCTTGCTAGGTGATTAGTTAGTAGCTTCTTTTCCTATAAATAAGACTTAGATGCTCCTTCTCAGGAGGTTGCGTGATTTGACAATGTACTTGCACTCTTAGTTTTCAGCAATATAGTTACACTGCTCTATTGTACTCATGTTTTCCAATGAATAAAATGAAGTTATAAGTCTATGCATATGAGTTTACATTAGTTTTAGAGGATACTCGTCTAGGGGCCCCCATTTGGTGAGCATTTCATCCTTTAGTTTAGTTTAGTTTAGTTATTACTCTTTGTTCAGTAATTAGTTAAGAATCTGGCACTGACTGTTCTTGCAGCCACTAGAATTCCATTATGTGACTCTTCTTGCAGCCAAAGAAGACAGAGTAGTTTCCTATTTGTTTGCTCAGATTTTTGTTTCTTTAATGAATTTCAACTTAGTATAGTTGTTGGTTGATGTGCAACACCTATGTTATTTCTTTCTAAGCAATTTACCTTTAGCATTATGTTTTTATTAGTTGTAGAATGAATATGGTTACTTTGGATCCTTAGTGCACATATTGTGCTGACCCATTTCAAGTTCACATCCCTGGGTTGATAAGTTAAATGCACCTTCATGATGATTGAAATGGCTATTCAGTTTAGATGTCCAATCTCTGAATCACAACTATAAGGGGTTAGTTATTAGATCATTGTATGAGGCCAACACACCCATTAAGGTTCAAACAGAAAAGGGAAACCAAAATTCAAACAAGGTACTTTAGATTCTTACAAACCTATTCCACTTAACAACATAATATGAAATCACCAAAAACTTTTAACAAGATATTGAAAGAGTATCAAAAACATGATTCAATTCCTATAAGCTAAGGTTCAAAGATCATAGAAGCTTAACAATTGAAAGTTGATAATCAAGACTTATTGTACACACTAAAAAATTCCTGATTGATACTATGCATTTGATCATGATCATCTAACACCATTTCTTTTAAAATCATCTCATATTGATCAATTAATTGAATAATCAACATTATTTAATTAAATTCAGCAAATTTAACTATTAATCAAATAATGAAATTTATTGGATTAATTCACCCTTCTTCTAACTAATTATTCATCTTATTTAATTAAATAAAATCATTTAATTAAATCCTCTCTTATTCCTCTCATTTGATTAAAAATCAATCAAATCAAATGTCACATCTCCGAATTCACTCCAATTAATTAATTTTGGATTAATTAATCCTAAATCAAATTTATAATCATCATTATCAAATCCTCCAACTTTTAACTCCTCAAAAGTTAAATCAAATCATGGTCAACTAACCAGGTTGCAAATGAAAATAGTTTCAATTAATTATTTAATTCATCTATGTTCCCTCACCAAGGCATATTCCTCTCAACCACCTCATTCAATTACCCTCCAAAGGTTTTCAAAAACCTATCACATCCTCTTACATTTGAAATAAATTCTCTTACAACCTTTCAAACCCTCTTACATCATCTCAAATCTCATTCAATTCCTCCTACACCAATTTCAAATTCTCAACCATCAACATTTACTTCTCTCCCATCCTCCTCCACTCACACATTTCCCAAAATGTGCTCCAACTTCCTCCAATAGAATTGTGACACTTGGAACATTCTCATTGGCTCTCAATTTATTCAAAATTCACCAATTTCCCCCATTCTTCAACCCTTGGCTTCTATAAATAGAGACATCCTTTTCACAATATGGATCCACAACTTCATGCATTATCATTATAGGCATTTCACTCCATAGCTTATCATCATTTTCAAGCAATTTAGCTAGATTATAGCCATTTTCATACTTGGATCATTTACACTTCATCAATATTATCAAAGGGATTGGGAAAGGGCTTCTTTCCACATCAAAGGAGCACCACTCCCCCTATGGGATGGAGGTTTAGATAGTTCAATTTGATTTAAATGTTATCTTTAATTAGTTTCTTGTTATTTTCATGTTTTCTCTTGAATTTGGCTAAAGAATCTCATAGGGAATATTAGATTTTATTTTCTAACATGTTTGACACTTGGTTTGTGATCTCTTATTAGATTGTGTAGGTTTGGTGTTCGCATTTTGGTGCTAGAAGGAGGGCAGATCAACTTAACATGTTTTTTTTATTCAATAAACGCTTTTCACCGGAGCTATGAACCGGATACAACCATTCAACAATACCACCCCAACGGGGTTTGAACCTCGGTGGCAGGAACAACAATGCCACCAATAAACCATCACACCATGCCAATATCGGCAATCAACTTAACATGTTCAATTTCACTTGATTTTCCCATTTTTTTTTAGGTATAGGAATGCAACGTTGCCTTTGTGTAAATACGACGCTGTAGAGCATCAATTTTGTTCTACAAAGTCACATTCTCTATGTTGTACTATATATGCATACTTTTGTAGTGTCACTTTTGATCTAATGCCGCATATGCACTCTATGTCTTCTGTCTTACATTCTTGCTGCAGAGTGTCACCTTTGTTATAACCCTATATTCATGCTCTCTATTTCTGTAGAGCACTAGTTTTGCAGTCACTAGAGCACCACATTTTTTTTTCAGTGCCACATTTGATAATCCCAAAGTGCTGCATTTGTAGTCCAATTTCACATTTGCAAGAAACAGGGGAGGATAAAAAATTGAAGTCTCAAAAGCATTTTTCAATGCTCTTTGTGGTAATCTCGGGCTTAAATTTCTACAATTCATTTTCTAGGACCAACTAGATTCAATTTGGACTTAAAATTAACCTACAAATCAAGCTTTTTCAAGTTGGTTAAAATTTAACGTTAGATACTTACTAGCATTTTGAGTTTGGATTCAAATTGAACAATCAACTTTCACACTCAAATTTGGTACTATAGAAAGAACTTACTTATTTCCTTTGAGGACTAAAACTAATTTGTGTTTTCTTTGTTTTGTAATATTCTTTACAAACTCTTGTCATTCAAATGACTATGCACTACTCTTGTGCTTCACAATGATCTTTAGAATCAAAAGCATTTTAGTGGCATTAGGTTGTCTAAAATATTGCCTCCACATTTCAAATTTGGGTTTTTTTAAAATTGAACAAATCTTGCTAGTGTGAGAAAAGGCATAGAGTGTGTTCTCTCTTTGTTCATGCAAAAAAAGATTGATCAAACTACAAATGTACTTACTTTCTTTTATTCACCTTTAGAGGGGATTTCCTAAGACCAATTCGAAGGTGACTCCAACTGGTTTTTTTCACTCAGGTTGGTATATAAATGGATAAGACTAAACATCAAGTCCTCATGGTATGTAGGCCTTAGTTGTACAGTGTCTTTTAGAATGGGGTACTATTGTAAAAAGTATAAGCACCCCTAGTAGGATTGATTAAAGCATTCAGTGGCTTGCTGGATGCTCGCAAGGTGCCATGTCCCCGAGCACCCTGACTAAGAACCAATTTGTTTAGAAGTCAAAATCCTTACTATTTGTTGGTGTAAGAACAGTCATTCTGAAGCCATCCCACATACTTGTAGTTTTGAGTAGAGATGAAATTTTTGTCATGGGAGATTCATGAGAACTTGAAGCTTGGATAACTCGTAGAAGTGAGTGTCATGGAGGGGAGCTAGTGTGGTAAAGCTTCTTATCATCTACTCTGAATAAGCGTAGCTAGAGAAATCCATGTGGGAATTCAACAAATATTTCCTTTTCTATCTTAGGGTTGTATAATTTTCAAGTCAGTCACATACTTTGTTTGGATTCAAAATATTGAAAACAAACATTCAACAAGGTCATAAAATCTCAAACCCTTTAGAAAGAGCAAATAACTTTGAAAAGTCCAAATTTTACCGCTTTTCCCTTGGGATTTTATCCTTAGAGGCTTCTAAATATTTGGGCCTATATCTCAATTTTCTCTCTCTAAAGTCAACATTAGGAAACTATTGCCTTGATTCTCTTGATTTCCACATAATGGAGCTTGTGGGATGAAAATAAATTGAGACATATACATTTAGTTTGAAAAGCTAAGCAAGAAAGTGTTTGTGGTAAAAAGAATCCATTAAGCAAAGATAAAGGACAAATTGAACCCCACACATGTGTTTGTTCAAATGATTTCCCGCAATATCAAAGTAGCAAAACCAAAGTCTATCAATCGTCACAAATGTCTTAGTCCAAGAAATCTCAAGAAACGTCAGTCTATGATTTATCAAGTTAGAGAAAGATTGCTCTATAAGTTTTACAAACGGGCATCAAAGGACAACCCAAAGTTGTACTCATTTTATTATTGTCAAAATCCATCTCTCTTCTAATGTTTTAAGTATCTCACTTAGGGTTGAAAAAATTTCTTAGAAGTATAGCATGTTCTTCAATACCGAAGTCTTGTAAACAAAATTCTCTCTAGGTTTACCTAGGATCAAAATTAACACTTTCATCCATCCCAAAAAATAAATCAAAATCCATCTCAAAAACAACTCTTAGAATCTTGGAAAAACCCTTCATGATATACTTTTGGTAATCCTTTAAATAAAAAATCATCTTGTTTGACTAAGTGTGTGTGGATGAATCTTTCTTCATACAATTAGTTAAATTATCATCCCAGTGGACAAGTTTATTCCAAGATAACATGCAATATCTCGGGGTTTATGAGTTCATTATCTAAAATCCAAATCCAAAATCCAAAAAGTCCTAAAGTCTAGTATCCCTCCAAGGTTTCTTAAGAGTTCAATCATTCACATCATCCATCTTTCATTTATCTCATCATTTGATCCTTAACACCCTAGTTTTTCTTTTTTGTACCTAAAAGTTTAGACCAACCTAAGGAGTTAGAGGTTTACCTCCCATATTCCTGAAAGTTGATCCTTATTTTATGGTACAAACTAGATCTCAACACAAGAAAAAAATGGAAACAAATAAAGAAACATCCACTTCAAGTGACTTGAGTCAAACTACACCTAAAATAAACCCCATCGGATCTAACAATCCCTCACTCAACCTTCCTCTACTACCACGAGATCTTCAAGAGGGAGGTTTCCAAGTGGAGGATATCACCAACAATTTCCTAGGAATGACTCAAGATGAAATCATAGACATAGGCCAAAATCATAATAACCACAAAATTGTCAATACAATGATGAGACTTAATCCTTCACAATACATGTTAGCATTAGCAAAGGAAGGGGCTAAACTACCTTCTGATTATGATATGAGCACTATTGTGGAGCAACCTCTTGGGAATATCCCACTAGTATCATTCAAACCTTCCTTCTGAAACATCATCCAACCCATCCACAACCAATATCATCTCATGCTCCAATTCAACCCATGGTTACCAAGGGAAGTTCATTGCTTCACGCTCTTCAAACACACCCCCTTGTAAATAACCAAGACTTAGATGAAAACACCATCTTTGGTCTACCAAATACCATTCCTCAAAATCCAAAACATCCATATGTCCCACTCATCTTTCATGACACCAACAATCCATCCACTCTCACCGCATCACTGACATATTCCCTTGATACACAAGTCTCTCTCCCCATAACTTCACAAGGACAAGTGGGTCCATTTGGAAAAGGGGGAATCTTTGATGCCTCATCATCACTTTCTCAAGGAAATACACCACCAATCTTCCCACCATTTCTACCTCTAACATCAACATCCACACAAATCTTCAGTTTAGGGAAACCCCCTTTACCAATCCTCAATCAATCAAATCAAAATAGTCCTTCAATCATGAATAAAATCAACATACCAAATCCTCCAAACATGCCACCAATATTGCAACACCAGGTGGGACCAATCAAATAACACAATCAATCACCACACCATCTATAACACCTCAAAATATGGTCTCCCAAGGACCTAGCATATCAACTGCACTATCTACCACACAACCCATTATGATCACTCAAATGACACCTCAACAACCATCTCAGAAAAATCTCATCACACCAGCTCAAACCATTCTAAGTCCTCCACCTCCACCACCAATTCCAAACATGGAAAACCAATACAACATTACCCTACAAGCATCCCAACAAGCCTATCAAAAGGAACTTTGATAATTCCAAAATCAACAAGCTATGCAAGCTGCAAAACAAGCTGCTCAACAAGCATAGGCATATCAAGCCATACAATAAGCATAACATGCTGCCTAGGCACAAGCACAAGATTTATTGCAACAACAACAAGCTATGCAAGTTGCACAAGCTGCACAAGTTGCATAGGTTGCGCAGGAAACACAAGCCACATAGGCTGCCCAAGTTGTAAAAGCTGCCCAAAAAGCCCAAGCTCAGGCACAAGCTTAGTATCAAGTGAAATGAGCTCAAGCACAAGCCTTGTTACAACAACAATCTTATCAGCAAGCTTTACAACAATACCAAGCACAAAAACAAACAACTCAGTTACAATTCCAACAACAAGCATTGTTGGCACAATAATAACAAGACCAACAACAAGCGTTGTTGGAAAAATAACAATTGTAGGCATACCAACAAGCATTAGTGGCACAATAGAACTCATAGTAGCCTCCCACAAACACACAAAACAACCCACCACCCGCTCAAATAATCAAACTAGCTCAAAACACTTTCATCCCACCACCCAATCCGCAAAATGATGTGTCGACAAGTCTTATCTCATTAGGGAATTTCATGTCCACTATAGGGAAGTTGCATAGGACAAGTCTTATCTCATGTGTTTATTCCCTTGGAGTTTGGTTGGACCAACAATGGAATGGTTCTCCCACCTTCCTCTCATAATCAAAAAGTTCCAAGAAATTGTGGACTTATTCATATAGAACTATTCATTCAACATAGGCATGGACGTGAGTCTAGAAGAACTATCTTCTCTAAAACAAGCCAAGGGGGAAACATTTGCATCCTTCTTGCAAAAATGGCAATCCAAGGCCAATCGGAACAAGTGGACCATTCCCGAAGAACAACAAATCGGTACTGTCATCGCCAATCTTGAAGGGACCTTGTCCTTCCATCTAAAAATGTAATGCATCACCACATATGACCAGTTGAGCCCCAAGGTGATCAACATTGAAAAAGCACTTATTACACAAGGGATTACACCTACTTATCAAGACAACCATCCATCAACTAGTTACAATGAAAAAAAACACACATGGGAAAAGAAAAAAAATGTTACTAACGATGGTGTGGTTGATACCACAGTTATAATCAGTGATCCAAGGAAAAAAACATAATCATATCAACAATCACAAGTCAATAACCAAAACAACTCACAAGCCAACATATCATCACAACAACCCAACAATCAAGCATTCAACAACCTGAATAATCAAGGGGGACCACCCCCAAGGAACAAGTATCCCCGTAAATGGAAATACATAGTGCTCAGGGAACCGATTGAGTCTTTCATGCAATAGTTGGTAAAAGAAAATATCATCAAGATCCCTGTTTATGACAATTATCAAGAGCCTCAAGTTAAACCACCATGGTATAATGAGAAAAATCTCTATGATTTTCACAAAATTAAGGGACACATGAAAGCTAGTTACATGAGGCTTAAAAATATGATTCAGGACCTCATTGATGACAAAACCATAACCATTAAACAACCAATAGGGAATCAAGATCTCAAAATATACATGAATCCGATGCCATATAACAATAAAGGAAAAAACAATGGTAAGGAAAAGTACAATAATGTGAACCATGTTTACGACCATGTTGTTGCATCCTTAGATGAATGGGTCACCGTTGTCAATATCACAGGATCCAAAGCTGACTATGGAGTCACCACATGTGGTGGAAAAATTACCATCTAGGACAATCCCAACCACCCAAAGCACCTGCTACCAATTTGAAGTCAATAACCAATGGGTATAATGTCTTAGATCAACTGAAAAAGATTCTTGCCCATATTTCCATCATGGAATTATTAAAAATATCACCCGCACATAGGGAAATCCTAGAAAAGGCATTGGTTGCATCCACTATTTCCATAGATCTTGATGCAAATTAGTTCCAAGCTATGGTCAGAGATATCACCACCCCACATCTCCTAACATTTTCCGAACAGGATCTTCCAACCCAACCAACTCATAACCTCACACTCCATCTTGAAGTCCTAGTCCATAAGAATAAAGTCAAAAGAGTCTTGGTGGATGACGGTGCATGGTTGAATATTTGTACTCTCAAGCTAATAAAGAATCTTGGATTCTCTGAAGATGACACTAAAAAGGGAAAGGGTATTACCATCAGGGCCTATGATGATCGAGAATGGGTGTCTCAAGGCACCATTCAACTCCCTATTCAAGTAGGGCCAACAATCATGGAAACCACATGCCAAGTCCTTGATCTTGAAATACCTTACAATATCCTCCTTTGATGCCCATGGATCCATTGGATGCAATTTGTTGCATCCACCTTCCATCAATGTGTGAAGTTCCCTTATCAAAACCAAGAAGTCACAGTCTATGGAGATCCTCAACCATTTTATTATTGCAAAAATCTGGAAGCCAAGTACTACAAGATCCCTCAAGTTCTGAACAATGATGAAGGACCCACATCTCTATATATAGAACCATCTACCTTAGCCTCCACTTTTGAGACAAAAATACCCTCCATTTCAGACATCTCTGATATTAAATTCATTATCCAAGATAATGGGTGTGGAGAATACAAAATGAAAAAGAGTTCCTTTGTAATAGGAGAGTTACCTCAATCTCCTTGATCTCATGGGAAACCCCATACAATTGACACATCATCTCAAACATTCAAAGAAGACCCCTCCAGATTCAAAAGGTGGGGGGACCTAAGTCAGGAAGTGGTAGATGAAAAGGATATATCAAGCTTATTGTATCAAGATGAAAAGCTCATACCTGATCTTCCCATGGACAATGACAACAAAGGATTGTAGTTAATGCAAGGATGGGGCTATAACAAAAATGAAAAGCTTGGGAAAAATGATAATGGTCATTTAGAACCCATTATTCTTGAGAGGTGCCTTAAGAATCTTGGCCTTGGAAGTAACCCTCTGAAGTTAATCATACATGGTAAAGGGGCCCTAGTTAAAATAGTCAAAGCTTCCCCATCGGTTCCTGTATCAATTACTTATCCTTTTGAGGACCCCATCACTGACCTACCCATGTTATTTGAGCACTCCCCCCTCTATATGATCAGTACCCTATCTTTCAAACCAAGTAATTAGACCAATGAGCTAAAACTTGTCTACCCCCAACTCATTGATTATGACCAACAAGGACCACCGATCTTAGACACATTCAAAAACGATGAGTCTCTCTCAGAATTCATGGGACTACGAGATACTCTACTATATGGAGACCATAAAGCTGGATTTGACATTGAGTTGGACACACATGTATACTATGGGGAAACGATTGAATCCCTGAGTCACAAAATTAAAAATTTAAGAGTAATATCTAGGTCTTTAAGTGAAAACCACACGGTGGCACTTTTTGACCCAAAAAAATTAAAAAGAAAGGACGTATCTTAGGGTGAAAACCTCTTTGAGGCACCAAAGGATGAGGGCTTCAATCTTCCCCTTAGTTCCATTCATCAGGGAAAATCAACAGTCTTGGTAGAGAAGTGCAATCCGGTCAACCTAGGAACCGAAGAATCACCACATATCACCTTCTATGCAAAATCACTTTTGACCAAAGAACAAAACTTCTAGCTACATTTCTGAGAGAAAGAAAGGTAAAATTTTTATGGACCTATGCTGACATGCCTGTTCTTGATCTGGAAATTATGGTTCATCATCTATCCATGTATCCAGAGGTGAAACCAGTAAGACAAAAGTTGAGAGAAGTGTATCCATAGATAGCATTACTAGTTAAACTTGAAATGTAGAAGCTCCTTGACATTGGATTTATATGACCGATTGATTATCTAGAGTGGGTTCCAAACCTTGTACCTATCTCTAAACCCACTGGGGGCATCCACATCTGCATTGACTTTAGGGACCTAAAAAAAGCATGTCCTAAGGATGATTTTCCTCTTCCAAATATAGACATGATTGTGGATATGACGATAGGACATGAAATGCTATAATTAATGGATGGGTTTTCAGGGTACAATCATATCATGATAGCTAAGGATGATCAACACAAAATATCTTTCACTTGTCCATGGGGAACTTATTGTTGGAACATGATGTCATTTGGGTTAAAGAATGCTAGAGCTACCTACCAAAGAGATATGATTCTAATCTTCCACGACATGATTCACAAAACTATGGAAGACTATGTGGATGACATATTAGCTAAATCAAGAAAGTGTCAAGATCTCATAGTGGCATTAAGCTCCATCTCTGACAGGCTAGAAGAATACAAGGTTAGGCTCAATCCTAAGAAGTGTGTCTTTGGTGTACAATCAGGAAAGATCCTAGGGTATATTATATATACGAGGGGAATCGAAATAAACCCTTCCAAAGTCAAAGCTATTCTTGAGATGGAGGCACCACAAACACTAAAGTAGTTAAGGGGTTTGGAGGGAAGGCTCTAATCCATTCGTTAGTTTATAACACAGCTAGTAGATAAGGCTATCCCATATTCTCATCTACTCCAAAAGAGGGTAGCATACAAATGGGATGAGAAATGTGATCAGGTGTTCAATAAAATCAAGAACTACTTTCCAACACCACCAATCCTTATGCAATCGATTTCGAACAAGCCATTGATACTGTATATATCAGCAACAACAGTAGCCCTTGGGGCTCTCTTAGCTGAACATGATGAAAATGGGAAAGAGAGAGCTATTTACTATATCAATAGAACCATGGTGGGACATGAGTTGAATTACACATTCATTGAAAAGTTTTTCCTAGCAGTAGTGTTTGCTGCATATAAATTCAGACACTACATGTTGGCTCATCAAATAAAACTCATCGCCAAGATAGATCCACTCAAGTATCTCCTTTCTAAAGCAATGCTCACAGGGCGAATTGATAAATGGGTCATGATCCTAATAGAATATGGCATTGAGTATGTAGAATGGAAAGCCATTAAGGGACAAGTAATTGTAGACCAACTAGTAGAGGCACTGATATATTCAAAGAACACACTTATATAAGAATTTCTAGATGAGTTTGTTTTCAACCTCAGTGCAGTAGATCATTGGAAAGTATATTTTGATGGATCCTACACACAATATGGGCCAGGAGCAGGATTATTCTTCATCAAACCACAAGGATATTGCATACCAAATTCATATAAGTTGTCTTTCCCATGCAAAAACAACATTGCAGAATATGAGGTTCTTGTCATAGGACTCAAGTTTGTAGTATAATGGCAGATTATGACACTTAAGGTCTATGGGGACTTGTGACTTATCATCAACCAGGTCAATGATGAATACCAAACGAACGATGACAAATTGACCCCATATAAGAAACTAGTGGAAATCCTCAAAGAATTCTTCATCGACATCACATTTGAGAAAATACCAAGGGCCAACAACATAGCAGCTAATGCTATGGAAACAATCAGATCACTACTGGATATCCCATATAATGTTGATAAACATGAATTCCTAGTAGAGAAGCTTCTCACACAAGCATTCGAGGTACCATTGTTTGAGTTCATGTGTGAAATTGTTGGTCCCAATGACCCTTGGTACCACAACATATACACCTACTTGAAAATAGGAGTCCTCCATGCTGATATCACCTTGAACCTTAAGAGAGAATTTTTCAAGAATTCATCCTATTTCATTATCTTAGGAGACACCCTATACCATAGGAGTATCAAAGGAACCCTTTTGTGATGCCTTAACCTTGAGGAAGCTTTGACTACTTTAACTAAGGTACACGATGGAATTTTTGGATCACATTTGAGTGGTATGACCTTGGCCAAGAAACTATTGAGGACTGGGTACTATTGGCCTATGATGGAAAGAGAAGCTCAGGATTATGTCTGAAGGTGTTTGCAATGTCAACAACATGGGGACCTCATCCATGCACTAGCTCAAGAGCTCCAACTGATTATAACACCTTGGATCTTTTCACAATGGGGCCTTGATCTCATTGGTAAAATCACACCCACCTCATTCAATGGACACAAGTTCATTATCACCACCATTGAGTACTTCATGAAGTGGGTAGAGACCATTCCAATGACCTACATCATAGGGAAAAAGATCTCTAAGTTCATCCTGAACTACTTCATCTGCCGCTACAGTGTTCCACAAGCCCTTATCTCAAATAACAAGACGTCTTTCAAAAACTAGGATGTTCAAGAAATATGCCAAAAATTGAATATCCAACATCGCTTCTCCACTTCATACTACCCCCAAGGAAATGGCCAAGTTGAGGCTTCTAATAAAACCATCTTGAAAATCCTAAAGAAGATAATCAATGAAGCTGGTTGTGACTGGAACCTACAGCTGAATCCTACCTTACGGGCCTACTGAATAAGTATCTACACACCTATAGGTACAAAACCATTCTCCTTGGTCTATGGATCAGAGGCCATCCTCCCCATTGAGATCGATCTCCCATCCTTAAGAATATCATTATTGATGAATAATACTGAGTATCATAGCTGAATGAGCTAGAACTACTAAATGAGTGGCACATGGATGTCGTAAACCATCTACATGTCTACTATAACCATCTCAAGCGAAGCTACAACAAGAAGATTTTGATTTGGTCCTTTCAAGTCAGAGAAATTGTGTTGAAGAAGAATCAGAAAAATGTGCCAAACCTAGACAAGGGCAAGTTTGAACCCAATTGGTTGGGAGCCTTCATCATCACAAGTTATAAATTAGGAGAATATCAACTATCTACACCCTAAGGCGAGCCTCTGCACGAGCCTATCAAGAGCTCCCATCACAAAAAAATTTATGCCTAAACTTACAGGATGTAAATCCAAAAATACAAAAAAAAATAAAAAATCCAAAAAAATCAGAAAAAGGATTGAAAAAAGTAAGGAAAAAAAATCGTCCTCAAGTGAAAACCACTTTGGTGGCTCTTTGGGAAAGTACCTTGGTGAAAACCATGCAAATAGGCACCTCGTGTAAATAAGCACTTTCCATTCGTGCCATGATCTCTACGGCTTGTTTTGCATCATTCATCCATCACATTCCATTAATCCTTCCATTTCACCCATCTGCTTCCGCATCATAGCTTAATCTTGTGTTTGTAGCATGATCCCTTCTAGTACTACTTGGCACATTCCTAAGGTCAGTTTGTCCTACCTATATTAGAGTAGTCTATCGCATCATGTGGGGGGCATATTCTTATACCTACATTGAATCAGATTCATGTATATTCTTGAAGTCTTCCTTAAAATTAGAAAATCCAAAAACATTTAGAAAAATATAAAATCCAAAAAAATTCAAAAAAATAATCCTAAACATCATAAAAATTAAAAAAACCCAAAAACATCCAAAATATGTCAAAAATCCAAAAACAAGTCGAAAACACAAAAAATTCAAATATAGAGTCATCGTGTCAAACTATAGATCTCTGAGCTCTGAACGTAGGAAAGGCCATCATCAATGTGCCCCCCAAGACACATTAGGTCAGTCCTTTAGGAGTCTGTCACAATAAACTAGAAATCCATTTGTTCATATCTCATCAATAATCAATTCTATGTTAGTTGAACTACATGGTCTTTGTGTGTATAACTTAGGAAAGGATGATATTGATCAGCCCCTGAGGCCTCTAGGATAGGTCTTTAGGTTAGGTTCTTGGTCAAAATCTCAGAAAACACAAAAACATTGGAAAATTTGAAAATCGTTTTTTTTAAAACATCTTGAAAATACTAAAAATAGCCTCAAAACATTTCACAAAACATTAGAAAAATCCAAATATTTGAAAAAATCCACCCGTCCCATCTCGATTTCACCCGCAATAAACATTCGCTCATAATAAATGACCGTCACCCCTAACCTTTAGTGAAACAATCATAAACAAGTATAGAAAATTGAAAGTGAAAAGCTCAAATATCAAGGTCTAAAGTCTAGGTCAATAGGTAAACAAGTTGGTAAACTCTTGGTATTAATAGCCCATCGTCTAGTTGGTCCCAAAATCATCTGATAACATCATGTCCTAGGATGTGTCCTTCCTACAATGGACATCAACATCGGGAATCACCATAGTTTAGTCTTGGCTAGAGGTATGAAGAATATTAGATTTTTTGTTTACTTGATCTTTGTCTTGTTGATTTATCTTATTGCGCTCATTCCAATGACCTCTCGATGATGTCTAATCAAAATGATTTAGAGAGAAAGGAATGGGGCATTGATCATTATCTTTTTTCTGCTATGCTTGTTGGATAATTTTGTAATATAACGTTGGTCATGCTTAGTTTGTTCAGTCTATAGGGAGGGTGTTTTGGATGTCTTGTTGACTATTACCTAGGAAGGTTTTTCCTTTCTATGTTTTGGTCTGAGATGTTTGAAATATCTAAACTGCATCCTAATAGGGTTTTGTATGCCAAGTGTGAATGAGGATACTCCTATCTGGTTGTCAAGTCAAAGTCCATCACACTAGGTACAATTCCATCTTGGTTCTTTATACCTTGATGCATTGTATCTATGTGTGTTATAAAAAATAAGGCAAGTAAGCTCTTTATGTCCCCAATCTATGATAAGAAATCAACATCATTATCATCATGTTTTTACATCATCTTGAAGTCAAGAGTTGATTTTCTCTTTCTTCTATCTTTTCCATATATTAATACTAACATGGTACCATGGTATTCAAAATTAAAAACATCTATATATATGCATCCATCTTGCATCCACAAAACCACTAGCGTATTGCACATATCATCATAAAAGGAAACATCATTTTTTATTCTAAGCATCTTAAAACCATCTCATTTGCATTATCATCATAATATAGATCTGTTAGTCTAAGCATCTCATAATCCATACATTTTAATTAAATATCCATCACATGACCACATAAGCATTATTAAAATCATCACATCTTGCATCATGCATACATACATATGGCATCATCATATAGCACATAGAAAGGATACTGAAAAAAAAAATGGAACATATCATTGCATTACATAAATAGATTTGCATCCATCACATATAAATTGCATCGACATAGATCCATCATGCATAGATAATATCACATCACATCATAAAGCATAAAGCATCATAGTATAAGCATTACATGCATCCATCCATCCATATATATACACATCACATAAAATAAAATAATCATCACATCATATAAATGCATCGCAAGTCACCTCATATATATATCAAAAAAGTTGAATGTCATGATACATAAAAATTAGATATATAATATCATCATCAAATATATAAAAGCCTAGTCAAAAACTTAGCCAATGAATTCATACACATCATAAATCTGGCTGTACAAAAATGTGTTCAAGTGTACTATCAATATCTTGAGCTGCCCTCACTCTGTCGGTCTCTGTGATGGCTGCCTCTGCTATGATAGTGAGACCCTAATGGTCTCCCTGATGTGCATGTGCGAGGGATCCTAGTAGGAGCAATTGGCTAAGATGGGAGAAATTTGGCTCCCGCCATCCTGGGCCACAACTCTATAGTACATTTCCTTGTAATACAAGGCCTCTTATATCACTTAGTCATACATCTCAGCCGAGACTGTGGCCTATCCCTGTATCTACTGTGCTGTAGCCTCTAGTTGCTGCCTCTATCTTATGTCCAGTGCTAAGGCCATGTATGAATCCTACCTTATCTGGCACTCCTACACCACCTCTTACCATGCCTGGCCCTCTCCCAGACCATTGTTTGAATCTAGGCCTGAGCCTATTGAAGCTTCCCTATCAAAACCTAAATCTGTGCTTGCAGCACTACTATCTGTCCATCCCTAGGATCGAGACCCGATGATGGTCGTGGGGGTGGAATGTGCTGATGTGGCTGAATCGGTGGTCTCTGTTCAATAGGTGGCACCAATGGTGGGATCTAACCATCATGATCTCCACCCCTATCCTATGCATCCTGTGGCTGATATACTAGTTGTTGTGGAACCTGTCCAATCTTGGGTCCTCTGACTTGTCCTCTAACTATGACTAGCATAGCTGGTAAGGTCAATCAAATCGGGGTATGAGCCCACCAATATGCATCATAAGCCTGGGTGGTCCCTGCATCCATAGGACCGTTGAAGTATACCCATGACACCATGACCAACTATCTAAAATCATCGATCACCTATTGAGGTGGGATCCTTTATCCCCATGCTGCCTCTTTAGTCCTGTGAGAAAAAATGGCTCTCTGTGTATCATCAAGTGCATCTTGCACCTCCCCGAACAGGTGAGCAACCCTATCTAGGAGGTACCACTCAACCATATAGTGCTCCCTCCCCTGCATATATCAAGACTGCCAATAGTAAAATAGATGATCATTTCCATCACACCATCTAGGAAAATGGAGCCAAGGCCACCACTGAAATACTGTCATCTCATCAAGAACCCACCTCTAGTGCGGGATGCCTATAATTCCTATGAAGTGGAGGGTGGTCATCCCCCCGTATTTGTACGCCGTAGGATCATCGTGGTTAGTCTGGAAATCTGCTATATGCGGCCTCAAAATGACAATGTGCTCATAGGCCCACACATGAAGAACGGTAATACCTGCTCAAATGTTGCTGGCCCCGCTGTATATGACCTAGTGCATATCATGGTACAGGAATGTTAGGATGACTGGCCCCTAGGAGTAGATGGTCATCTCCTCCATCATCTGGGACTAGACAAACCCCAATCCAGTGCTACATCCTCTAGCTTACTAGTCGGGGACAAGTACTCCCAAGATCAATGCATTGACAAACAAAGTCAAGGGGAAATCCCCTCATATTGGTGAAGGTCTATCTAGCCGATGTCCACCTCATATGAATCAATGCTAAACAACTGGAAAATGGTGTCACCTTCGGCCGTGACATCATAAATAATGTGCTCCTTGTGAATAGGGATCCTCAAGATCCACCATATGTCCTCCAAGGTGATGGTGGCCTTTCCTGTCGGTAAGTGGAATGAAGAGGTCTTATTCTACCATCTCTCAACCAACACTATCATCATTGCAAGGTGTGTCCACACCTCAAGAATCTGAGCAATGTGGTTGAATCTAATCATGCCAAGGATAAATAGGGCTTGGTCTGAAAAATGTCTCGCTTTGCGCAAGAACCAGCTCCTATGCTCCTTTGAATGGAGCATTGATAGGACCTCCTACAACCAAAATGTGCACATCGTCAAAATTAATCACCTTCACAAATTTTCAAAATTTAAAAAATCCTTCAAAAAGAAAAAGTGAATCAACATGACAAAGGCGACATGACATTTTCAAGAGTGACGCTCTACATTTTGCAAATGCGACGCTAAAATCAAAGGCGACACTATCCTCCAAAGGCAAGTTGGCATTTCCAAGCAACACCAAAATATCCTAGGGCCGTACGACACAATATTGCAAAGGCGAGTTGGAATTTGTTGTATGAATCTAGAACCATTCAACACCGTGTGACACTCTGGTGAAAACATGGGTCGACATTTGCAAAAGTGACATCACTTGTGACAAAAGAAACACCCTAGAGGACCACTTTTGGTTGACCTAAAAGACCCCTAGTAAATGCACTAAAAACACACAAAATGAGAAAAGTTTTGAAAGGCGTACAAGGGGTCCTGCATCCTAAGGCCATTGGAACTCATGAACCCGATCCATTCGATGTATTGGAAGCACACAAGTAGCCATTCTGTCAGCACCTCAGAGAAAAAATGCTAGAATCTCTAAAGCTCAAGTGAGCAAATGATTTGAAACTAACCCTCTTAACCCCATTTATGCAACATTTTTAGGGTTTTTTGGGTTTTTTTTAGGGTTTTTGAACCCATTTAATCCTTTTTTCCTGAACAAGGCCCACTTTGATCATTTTTCATTGCTGTAAGTGTAATTTCGCATCCTGTGGTTTGTTTACTACTCCTAAATCAATGTTGAATCTTTTTCCCAAGCTTGACCAAATTTTACAAATTTTCGTGTGATCTCTCGAGGGGGTAGTGTAGTAGCATAATTCCTTTTTCTGGGGTAGTAATAAGCCATCCGAAAAAATCATTTTTTTTTAAAATTTTGATCATGGCAGTGTTATTCTTTGAACTGATGTAGCAAGAACTTTGCTTCAAAGAGGGGAAAAATGTAGAAACTGAAAAAGTCTTGATTGATACTATTTATCTAATCTTGATCAAATAACACTGTTTCTTCTAAAATAATCTCAAATTGATCAATTAATTGAATAATCAGCATTATTTAATTAAATTTAGAAAATTCAACTATTAATCAAGTAATGAAATTTATTGGATTAATTCACCCTTCTTATAACTAGTTATTCATCTTATTTAATTAAATCAAATTCTCTCTTAATCCTCTCATTTGATTAAAAATCAATCAAATCAAATGTCACATCTTCTAGTTCACTCCAATTAATTAATTCTGGGTTAATTAATCCTAAATCAGCTTTCTAATCATCATTATCAAATCCTCCAAATTTTAACTCCTCAAGAGTTAAATCAACTCATGGTCAACTAACCAGGTTGCATATGAAAATAATTTCAATTAATTATTTAATTCATCTATTTTCCCTCACTAGGGAATATTCTGAGGAATATTCCTCTCAACCACCTCTCATTCAATTTCCCTCCAAATATTTTCAAAAACCTATCACATCCTCTTACATTTGCAATAAATTATCTTACAACCTTTCAAATATTCTTACATCCTCTTAAATCTCATTCAATCCCTCTTACACCAATTTCAAATTCTCAATCCTCCACTCACACATTTCCCATACATTTGCTCCAACATTCTCCAATAGAATTGTGACACTTGGCACATTCTCATTGGCTCTCAATTTATCCCACATTCACCAATTTCCTCCATTCTTCAAACCTTGGCTTCTATAAATAGAGACACCCTTTTCACAATATGGATCCACAACTTCATGCATTATCATTATAGGAATTTCACTCCATAGCTTCTCATCATTTTCATACTTGGATCATCTACACTTCATCAATCTTATCAAAGGGATTGGGAAAGGGATTATTTCCACATCAAAGGAACACCACTCCCCCTATGGGATGGAGGTTTAGCTAGTTCAATTTGATTTAAATGTTATCTTTCATTAGGTTCTTGTTATTTTCATGTTTTCTCTTGAATTTGGCTAAAGAATCTCATAGGGAACATTAGATTTTCTTTTCTAACATGTTTGACACTTGGTTTTTTATCTCTTTTTAGTTTGTGTAGGTTTGGTGTTCACACTTATATATAGAAATAATGAGAAAACAAAGCATTATATATATATAAGATCAAGAATAAAGCATAAAAATAAAGGCCACATGAACACAATCTAATACAACTTTGTTCTTGATATTGCTGTTCAAAAAATAAAATGCTAATGTCAAACAATTGAATAATGATCTTGAAATCAATTACAAAAGAGTGATTAAAGCTCTGCAAGAAATCTACTATATTCCTATTCTACTACTACTAATAATCTATCTATCTATTGATCGATTAATTTTTTTTTGCTCTGGATCAATTCCCCTTTTATAATAAAAGAGAAAAAAGCAAGGATCGAGCAACTCTCCACCACCAAAGTTGAAAACCCTAACAGGTGTCATCACAAAAAACCTCAAAATTTGATAAAAAATCAGATTTCATATGGTAATAAAAATTGAACTATTTCAATAATGGTAGTGGGTGTAACAACTCGATGACTCAAATCTTCAGCAAGCTTCATGCAAGTCTCTCTGTTAGAAGGAATAGACGACCTTAAATACTCGCCTCTATCTAATCTGCTCTGATGTAGGCAATAATGGTGACAACAAAGAGGCCTAACCCTAGGAATGGTAGAGGAAACAAAAAGGAACTGCCACTCAACAACATTTGTGAAAGCATTGCTCCAATGGCGAAGAGACCTTGACTAAATATGGGTGACATTGCAAGCGGGGAAGCATTTTTCAAAAAATGGGATCTAGAAATTTGGAGGAAAACACCCACGAGGAAGCCATGTATAC
The DNA here is from genome assembly GCA_007258455.2 of Sequoia sempervirens. Classification (NCBI taxonomy): domain Eukaryota; kingdom Viridiplantae; phylum Streptophyta; class Pinopsida; order Cupressales; family Cupressaceae; genus Sequoia; species Sequoia sempervirens. Next base: position 80,908 of record VDFB02270291.1, read on the forward strand.
AACTTCAGGCCAGAAGAGAAAGTAAAGCCCTGAAAAGGGAGCGCAACCACTACGTGGCATAATTGCACACCTTTTTTCCAAAAGGCTCCTACGACCTCAAAAAAGATGCACCGAAATGACAAGTGGCAAGATAAAAATGCAAGTTGAAAGAGTGAAGGCCTCAAGGCCAAAAGATCAAATCAAAAAGAAATAAATACTTAAGGAGCAAAATTTCTCCACAAGTATCAATATTAAAGTTGATGAAGATTTGAAGCATGTTAAACCTAATAGAGATAGCTATGAGGTTGAATCAAAATATAAAGAAGAAATTGCTGATGAATATCCTGAAGAAGAGAATGAAAAGGCACCTCCTAGATATTTTCAAAAGGATCATTCTAAAGAGAAAACTGTTGGAAATAAACATGAAGGTGTTCAGACAAGGATAATATTTGTAAAGAATAAAGAGCAAGAAATTTTCCCCTCATGTCTCAAATAGAGCCCTATTAGGTTCCCAAATAAGAACCCTATTTGCTAAGCCTTTAAATGAACTCAACAAACTTGGAATAACATGGGAATGCTTTCAGGTTGTGGGTAACATGTTCAAAAGAAGACCTTCGGATTATGGGCCAACTTCCCTATTTGATGTCACCTAACTATTAATCTCTGAAGGTAAAGGGTAAGGATTGCATGAAAATAAACCTAATGCTGGAAAAACCTAAGGTGATGTACCAAAACAACGTAGAACTATTAACAACCTTACACATTCAAATTAATATCTCAAAACTTGACTCACACAACTCACTTTCCAATGCAATTCACATCAATAATTTATAAGGAGGTGTGTAACAGTGCTTTCAAAAGGAAAATAGATTTTCATAGTCAATAAAACCACTAAACAACATAGCTTATAACCTGTAAACATACATTTTATGTTAAATGGATGCAGGAACATGAGACAAGTTTGCAAGGAAAGATGAATTTTCACAAAAAAAAACTGATCAACCATTAATGGCATAACATGAAACATGAAGAGAGAAGACATAAATGCTCCAATTTATTAATTCAAAGAGCTTACTATATAATAGGTCTATCTGAGTTACTTTAAAAATCCATGAAAGTAACTCCAAGAACATAAAGCTATCCTCCTATTGGAAAAAATAAAGAACTCCTCCGAATGTTCAAAATGAACATACTTAAACCAAAACCTACCAAAACATCTCACACAAGTGCTTCTAGAAGATTCTGGTCAGATAAAACAGAAAAGGCCTTAAAGAACCTTCTAGAGCTCTCCAAAATGTCTTCCACATGAAGAAAAAAATAGGCCAAGTAAATAGTCACCCCAAAAATGTGACAAAAAATGCCTCTAGCTAGCCTCCTTTCCACCAAAATTAGTCAAAACAAAATCCCACACATTTCTCATTTTTGCAAGTCATTTATGGTCCTTATGCAAGACTTGGCCACATTCTCCATCATGCAATATGTGTGTTTTTTAAAACACATGGCTTTTAAAAACATTAAAGATAATGACCATGTTAAGTGATTCATAAAACATCACTTAACAAGTCACTTTACAAATCAATCACAAGATAAGGGACCCCACCATTAATATGTATTACATTTGCATTTAAAAGAAAACTGAAAGTGATTTTCAAATCACTTAAATGATATCTTCAAAAGTTGGAAACATATGTAACATATAATATATTATTTTAAAAGTCTTAAAAAGTTTCAAAGGAACTTGACTATATCAACCTACCTTACTCTGCATTCTTGATCACACATGGAAAAACACATGTTTGCAAAGGCATCATAGTCTCAAAAATACTTGGCCACAAGGTCGACCTCCAAACCCCTTGGAAAGCATATTCCAAGTCACATGTGATGTTGGGAAAACAAAAAGGCATCACATTTGTTGCATGGCACACTCCATATTGCATTGGTAAGGACCTAGCATAAAGTTGAAACAAGGGGAAACATCCCTAAGGCATAAAATGCCTAATGCAATAACATATGATTTTTGGCCCCCATTAAATTTGACACATGTTTCAATCTTTTAAAACATGGAAAAAAAAACACACCTCCATTGAATAGGGTCAAACCCTAAATAAAAAAACACCAAAATGACAAGAAAACATCATCATTTGGTCATTGAATAATTAGGAACAAGACTCTGCCGCCATGGGGTTTCAAGGGCATCACTAGAAAATTTTTTTTGACTTGTTTTTTTGAGATTCACTGAGGGAAATAACTCATCAGTAGGTAAAGGCTCATCTCATGGCTTAGAATATGTAATTTTTCCACCTTTTGGATTCATTTGATGAGTAAAGGCCGTGGCCTATTGAACAACTCTAATAATTTTGTTTCATTTTTCCCCTTTCTGTTGTTACTTCTCCATTCAGCCGCCATGAAAATCTCTAAGTGAAGCCTTCTGTGGAGAGACAAAGCCTTGAAAATTGCAAAGATTGCATGAGAAAAAGCTCTAAGCAAGTTCAGTTGACCACTCCATTTTCTGATTTTGAAAGAAACACATATTTTCATTTCTATCCTAAGAAAAAAAAAGCATGAAATGCTTGTATTTTCTGCACTTGACAAAAACGAGACTCCATTGTTGTTTATGTTGCTTTTATGAAGGAGAAAAAACCTCTTGGCCATAGCCATGAAAAGAAAATGGTGCATTTTCGATGTATCTTTGCTCCTTTCTAAAAACTCCATACTGTCTTTTGATTTTTCCTTTGTATTAACAAATCTCTTAAAACTCAAATGGGTTTCTGATGTGTAGAAGAAGAAAGATATGTTGTGCGCTCGACCTCCATTTTTTGCAAACTAGGTTTTTCTACATTCATGATTTCTGCTTCATTTTGAATTTTAATTGCAAAACCTTGTTTTGGGTTTCTCGTAGCATATATTTTGATGCATCTACAAATGTTTTTTCAAAAGACGCCAAGTGGGTATCTTGATTTTCTTGAAAAGTTTAGATTTGTTGCAAAAATGTAGATGGTTCTGTAAATACACTCTATTTTTTCATTTTGTAGCAATTTTGTTTCATATCTTAAAACCCCAGGTGGGTCTTTTCAATTTGAAAGAAAAATCTGATCTTGTTGCAAAAATGATCCAATCTCATTGTACAGTATGAGTATAACCCAAAGACTTGACGTATTATTTTCAATTTCTCATTTCCTCCCTGGGGTTATTGCTGTCATGAAAACCTTTTCATCTTTTTTGCCCTTGAAATTGATAGTGCCATTACTTGAGATAAAATATTCAATGACAACATTAATTGAGATGTATTCTCTATAATATTTGACTAGGAACCTCCTCCCATCAGCTCATGATCATCACTGTCCCCAGTTGGAGGAGTTAAGGTTAATTTATGCATGTTAGCTATGACTACCTCAGCTAACAAATATGTTGGAAGTCTTTGTAATCAAAATTTGTAGGAATTCATCAACCCTATCTCCTTGTCCTACATCATGTTGTGGCTTCATAACTGCTGCCCAATATTAATTATGCACTTATCTTGATTACATTCGTAAGGGGTTGAATTCCCTATACCAAGAAACATCATGAATATTCTTAATCATGATGGACAGTCTCCTCTGCATATGAACCTGTCCCGATATGCTATCTTCAATATTGAAAACTTCATCATGGAAGTTTCTCAATCCTATAGAGTTTGATATTTGACTATGAATATATGATGACACATAACACCAAGAGAACCACAAAAACTATTGCACCGTGAATGCTCTGATGGAGCTCCTTCATTGTTCTTGTGCCATATTGTGTATCATGACCATTGTGCTACCATGACTGTCCTTATCTTCAATGAGATTTCCATACCTTTGTGGTGTTCCATCATCCCTGACTTTTAGCTATCATTGCATGTTCATACTATCATTGTGATGACTATAGTTGCTGTCCCTAATTTATCATTTGTCTCTTTGATAAATCTACCCTTCTTATAGGGTTTTCCTTTGGAAACCCTACTCTTGGCTGTGTATGGTGTTTGTACTTTTACTCTTGTAACCAACCCTAATGTGGACTGCCTTAGCATGCCATCATATACCAGAGATCATTGGAACTGTTATCTCTCATCATTATGTCCTATCGTATGACCCTATTGATTGGTGGTTGTCTATGCACTGTCTCCCATTCATTTGATGACTGTTGATGGCTGTGCTTAGCCTTTTATAATTGTCATTATGATAGTGAGAAGATTTATTGCTATGAATGTCCCAAAATTATCAACCTGAACAAGGATCATGTGATAGGATTTCTACCCTTTCTCACTATCACATTGTCATGGACATGCTTACCAATACTACTTGAGAAGGCCATTATAAACACTCCATATGGTTATCACTTAAAGATGACTGTTCCAATCTTGAACTACCACAAGGAAATGAAGAATTGTTTGATGAAAGCACAACTTAGTTTTGAAACTACCATGTACATTATTTATTACATAATGATGATATCAAAGGACTACCCTCCATGCATTTGGACAGTACCTAAAAGGTTTCCTTCACACTGTTATCTCACTACATTAAGCATGCTACAACTGGAGTTCTACTACCTTTCTTAATAACTCCAAATCTTTTGGATTGTAATATCCCTCTGTCATGATGGTATTCACACTTATTTTATAGGGTTATCACATTTTTCATAACACTTAGTCATTGTAAATTTCTATGATTGTCCTTACATGATTGAGAAATATCAATCCTTTGGTCCCGCATAGAAAATTTTGGACCGCTTTTGGCTGCCTTCATTGAATTTCACTTTCATTTGATCAGCTTGTGTTCTTTCTTTCATTGTTGTTGTCCTAACCTTCATGGCTATCTTGTAGCATACCCTCATAGTTTCTATCATATACACTTGTACTATGTCCTTGGCTTCCAAAATGAGACATCTCCTTAATCATGAATGCTTTATTCTCATTTGTAACTTTCCATTTGTTGTATGGAATCATGATCCATGTATGATCAATAATGATGACCAAACCCCTACATTAAAGGTTATGAGCATACCCACTAATGTTGTCCTTGCATTGACATGTAGCATGCATGCATTTATGATTGTTGTCCTTCCATGAGACCATTGTAATGCTTGTTGTCCTAAATGAATTTTCTATTCGATTCCACTACATTTGTCTCCTTTTTGATCATGTTTAGTACATAACTATTTTCCCGTTTTGATCCTAGTGGGAAAACACATTCCCCTATGTGGGTGACTTGAAATCTCACCTTCCTATGTGATGTGTGGCTGCTTAGTAGAGCTATAGTGAGAGGGGCTTGACAACATCTTGGAATGCTTCCTCATTGTTTAAGAGATGCATAATTGAACTTGATGCATCTATGAAGTCACTTACATCCTTCATAAACATATCATGGATCTTCTTAAGAAGATTAAAGGACATATAAGCAAAATATGTTGCATCTTTTGAATATGATAATGAAAGTTGATCAACTAGTGTGATTCCATATTGATTTAATGCATTGATAACAGATAAATCTTTGATCAAGTTGCTCAATTTCCTTTTCCCTTCAAAGTATGCTGAGCTCTACCATCGTGGGAGCCACATTCAACCCACATACTATATTTAACTGAACCAAAACAGTAACCAACCTGTCCTAAATCTGCACATGAAGCAAACAAGTTAGAAAATAGATGCATATTTTGGATGTTTTTGATAACTTCACTATTTTCTAGCACATCCAAGGTTTGCATGCTTATTTTATACACTTATGGATCGATTTATACATGCATAGGTAGGTGTGTATGTAAGTATTGGGATCTTTCATTGCTTAGAGCCTCATTGAAATATCATTTCTTTTTCAGATGTAGGGGCTAGGAGCACTACGGAGCTGGGGAGGACTCAAGCAGCTTGGGGCAGTAGTAGTAGAGTAGTCAGGCAACCTTGTAACCAATCATTCTTAGGCAATGACTGGTCTCCATTCTTACATGCACATTCATTTGTTTCTTTTTACTTATTCATTTATAAATTGCTTCATATTTCCATTGAATAAGTAAAGTTAGTCCCTTGGCTTGTGAGGGACATGTACACTTCATGATTATAAATAAAAGATCACATTTGAATATATATGATTCTTTTTTCTCATTTGTTATAATTGCAACATTGAAATGACAAAATGTAATATGTTTCATTTGACAATCACTCTTTCATTCATATTGAAACTAGGTGTTTTATGGTTTATCTTTTAAATGTTTAAGCAACACAAAAAGAGCAAACACTAAGTTACCTGTTTTCAGCTAAAGCTAAAAATTAGGTAAAAAATTTGGCGACATCTGCTATATGTTTTCCTTCTAAGCATGAGACCAGTTGCCTAAGTTTATCCATTGGGTAGAGGGTCACTCAGAAAACTAATACCACTTGAAAATAGTATTGAAAATTGTTGTCACTCATAAAACCAACATGAGACACTTTGAAAACTTATTGAAAACCCAACAATGCAGAATGAAAGCTACCACCTAACTATGCAAAACAACACTTAGGGAAAACTGAAAAACATCTAACTAATGAAACTACACTAACCTATTCTAACCAACAAAGAAGCTGGTCAAACAAAACCATTGACATGTTTTGAAAAATAACACCCCTTTTTAATCAGCAACTGATGCATCACATGATTATGCACTGCTGAAAGAATATGAAACACATGCAGATATTTGAAATACTGTTGCAATATTTCAAGAAATATGCAAAGAAACTCACTTACACCTTGAACTTGATCATGCCTATTGCTGTCCAGAACTAGATAGGTGAGCTGAATTTGATCACCTTTAGTTGCAACTCCAAAATCAGCTTCTTAATCAATTGCATCCTCATACTTGGGTGCAAGCATGATCTCTGGTACTTTAGTGGCCTTTGAACTGGCTAAGTATCTAATGGGGTAGCCTCTTGAAAGGACAAAGCTTGAACTACCATTGCTGGCTGCCTCTTTTTCTTATTATCTTTCATGGCTGTCCTGCTTCGTGGCTTCACTTTGCATAATGATCTACCATGTTAACTCTTCATCCATGGTTAATGAACAATCACTTTCCACCAAGGTAGCTAATAACTTATTAAAAGCTATTAGCTCTTGGAAGGCTCTTAAAATCAACCATTTTGACCTTAGAAACCACATTATCACTCAAAGAGATGTACTCCAAAATAGGCTTTTCTTCTTCAATGAAGGAAAGCAAGTGTTCAAACAGTGAAGTAGTTTCCAAAACCAAGCTTTCAATTGATAAATTAGCTTCAAGCTCTGCTGTATAGCAGAAATGAAGCTCATTAGACCATATAAGATATTGTGCATCCTGATGAGAAGCTTTTTGTTCAAACTTATGAACCTGTTGTTGAATTTCAGCATGAGTGCCAAACTCCTCTAGCAGATCTGACTCCCTATCATCCAATTTTGAAAAAAAATGTTCAATTATATCAATGTACATCTCTTCATAAAGCTCAACATCAGCTATCTCATGCATAACATGCTAAAAAGTAGCAAATACAGCTATATACTACTCCTCCTCAACCTCATGTTGCTGACTTATGACTAGATTTATGCTTTCCTCATCATGCTCGATGAAACATGGAAGATCATCAAATGAAGATATAAAATCATGATCTTCATCACCCTTTTTAGCCTCTTTGGGTTACTGTCTTAATCCTTGAACTTGCAACTGCTTGATGTCTTCTTGCTTTTCTGAAACAACATTTGGAGTGGGAAAACTCACACCTCCTTCATTCCAAACTATACATTGCTCTTCTTGGTCAGCCTTTTCCACCATTTCACCTTGCTATCTTGTTGGAAAATTTTCACCATCTTGGAGAACAGCGAGAGGATCATTAGCTAAAAAATTGCAAGAAACATTTTGAGAAATCTTTTCCTATTCAACCTTTTGTAGCTGTAGTTTGTATTCTTCGATAGCTAAATGTAGCAAATTTACATTTCTATTCTCCTTCATGTTGATTGTGATTTTGAGGCCAAGGTTCTACTCTTCTTTTACTTCCTGGATGCTACAACATAGTTACAATTGCATGATAGATCGAGGAACTTCATAGGATAGAGCATACGACTCTTTCCAACTTGGAAACCTACAGGCAGAAGGCTCGATTGTAGGATCACTAATGGGATGCAAAGGTTTCTCTTATTTAAAACTGGGGAACTTGTGCTTGGAAATCTCCTCGTTAATAGGGTGATTCAACATTGTAGGAGTAATTGAGCTGAAACTAAGAAAGGGAAGGGCTGCCCGAGTCTCATACCATAGTTGGCATTCCTCTGTAGCCATTTGCTTTGCTAGACATTTCTCATGCTGTGTCCATTGAATCTACATCTCCTGCTCTTGAATGTATTCCTAGTAGGATAATTCCTCCTGATGAATATCAGCCTCCTATTGCTACATTTGATACTCTTGTTCTTTATTGATCTCATCCAACTGCCTACAAAAATCTAGAATTATATTATCAATATTGCTAATCCCCATATTATTAGCATTTTGTGGTATTGTTTTGGAGCAAAATATCCTTCTTGAGGCTGGTTCTGGGTATATACTGGCTGATATTGACATTAAGTAGGAGTGGGAGGGTGGGAGGCATAATGAGGATGCTGGTAACTTGCTATCACAGAGTTATTTGAAATAAAACCAACAAGATTTTCAATGTGGTATAGATGGAAGAGGTCATACATGCATGATTTTAATGGAATGGTGGGTAATATGACATATCCCCATGAAATGTAGACATATTTGTTCATTCAGAAGCTGGAACATGGCACCAAATCAAATTTAATTAAAACAAACCAACACTTGGTCATACTGAAACCAATAAAACTTCTTGGAGTCACTAGTTATGTAAAGAAAATGCCTCTAAAAGGCTTAAACTACTGTTGCACAGACCAAACAGTAGTAACAAAATGCATGAAATAAACTGAGAAGTAGTTCACTTGTCCCATCGAGCGTAACAAAACTCTTAGGTTCCAAAATTCGCACCATGTTTGCTAAGCCTTTAAATGAACTGAACAAATTTGGACTAACATGGGATTTCTTTCAAGTTGTGTGTAACTTGTTCGAAAGAAGACCTCTAGATTATGGGCCGACTTCCCCATTTGATGTCACCTAACTATTAATCTCTGAAGGTAAAGGGTAAGGATTGCATGAAAATAAACCTAATGCTGGAAAAATCTAAGGTGATGCACCAGAACAACCTAGACCTATTAACAACCTTACACATTAAATTAATATCTCAAATCTTGACTCACATAACTCACTTTCCAATGTAGTTCACATCAATTATTTATAAGTAGGTCTATAATAGTGCTTGCAAAAGGAAAATATATTTTCATAGTCAGTAAGACCACTAAACAACACAACTTATAACCTTTAAACATACATTTTCTATTAAATGGATGTAGGAACAAGAGACAAGTTTGCAAGGAAAGAGGAATTTAAAAAAAAATGAACTGATCAACCATTAATGGCATACCATGAAACATGAAGAGAGAAGATAAAAATGCTCCAATTTATTAATTGAAAGTGCTTAATTTATAATAGGAATTTTTGAGTTACAATACAACTCCATGACAATAACTCCAAGAAAATAAAGCTATCCTCATGCTGGAAAAAGAAAGAACTCCAAATGTTCAAAATGAACATACTTAAACCAAAACCCAACAAAACCTCACACAGATTCTTCTAGAAGATTCTAGTCGGATAAAACAAAAAAGGCCCAAAAGAACCTTCTAGAACTCTCCAAAATGTCTTCCACATGAAGAAAAAAATAGGCCAAGTCAATAGTCACCCCAAAATATGTGACAAAAAATGCTGCCAGCTAGCCTCCTTTCCACAAAAAATAGTCAAAACAACATCCCACACATTTCTCATTTCTGGAAGTCATCATTGGTCTTCATGTAATACTTGACCACATTCTCCATCATGCAATATGTGTGCTTTTTAAAACATGTGGTTTAAAAAAAATTAAGGATAATGACCTTGTTAAGTGATTCATAAAAAATCACTTAACAAGTCACTTTACAATTCGAGTTCAAGATAAGGGACCCCACCATTAATATGTATTACATTTGCATTTAAAAGAAAACTGAAAGTGTTTTTCAAATCACTTACATGATATCTTCAAAAGTTGGAAACATATGTAACATATAATATATTATCTTAAAAGTCCTAAAAAGTTTGAAAGGCACTTGACTATATCAACCTACCTTACTCTGCATTCTTGATCACACATGGCAAAACACATGTTTGCAAATGCATCATAGTCTCCAAAATACTTGGCCACAAGGTTGACCTCCAAACCCCTTGGAAAGCATATTCCAAGTCACATGTGATGTTGGGAAAACACAAAGGCAACACATTTGTTGCATGGCACACTTCATATTGCATTGGTAAGGACCTAGCATAAAGTTGAAACAAGAGGAAACATCCCTAAGGCATAAAATGCCTAATGCAATAACATATGATTTTTGGCCCCCATTGCATTTTACACATGTTTCAATATTTTAAAACATGGAAAAAAAATACCTCCATCGAATAGGGTAAAACCCTAAATAAAAAAAAACCAAAATGATGAGAAAACATCATTATTTGGTCGTTGAATAATCAGGAACAAGACTCTTCCAACATGGGGTTTCGAGGGCATCATCGGAAAATGCTTTGCTGAATAATTTTTTGGTGATTCATTGAGGAAAATAACTCTATAGTAGGTAAAGGCTCATCTCGTGGCTTAAAAGATGCATTTTTTCCACCTTTTGGATTCATTTGATGAGTAAAGGTCGTGTCTTGTAGCATAACTCTGATCATTTTGTTTCATTTTTCCCCTTTATTTTGTTACTTCTCCATTTAGCCGCCATGAAAAGCTCTAAGTGAAGCCTTTTGTGGAGAGACAAAGAATTGAAAATTGTAGAGATCGCATGAGAAAAAGCTCCAAGTGAGTTTAGTCGACCACTCCATTTTCTGATTTTGAAAGAAACCCATATTGAGAAAAAAAAGCATGAAATGCTTGTATTTTCTGCATTTGACAAAAATGAGACTCCATTGTTTTTTATGTTTCTTTTATGAAGTAGAAAAAACCTCATGGCTGTGGCCATGAACAAAAAATGGTGCATTTTCGATGTAGCTTTGCTCCTTTCTAAAAAAACTATGTACTTTCTTTTAATTTTTCCTTTGTATTAAAAAATCTCTTACAACCCAGAGGGGTTTCTGATGTTTAAAAGAAGGCAGATTTGTTGTGCGCTTGACCTCCATTTTTGCAAACTAGGTTTTTCTACATTCATGATTTTTGCTTCATTTTGAATTTTAATTGCAAAATCTTGTTTTTGGTTTCTTGTAGCATATATTTTGATGCATTTGCATATGTTTTTTCAAAAGAACCCAAGTGGGTATCTTGATTTTCTTGAAAAGTTCAATTTTTTTGCAAAAATGCAGATGGTTCTATAAATACACTCCATTTTTTCATTTTGTAGCAATGCTGTTTCATATCTTAAAACCCAAGGTGAGTCTTTTCAATTTGAAAGAAAACTTTTATCTTGTTGTAAAAATGATCCAATGTCATTGTACAGTGTGAGTATAACCCAAAGACTTCACAATTTTTTTTCAATCCCTCATTTTCTCCATGGGCTTATTGTTGTGATGAAAACCTTTTCATCTTTTTTTCCCTTGTTCAAATTGATAGTGGCATTGCTTGTGATAAAATATTCAATGAAAACACTACTTGAGATGCATTCCCTATAAGATTTGACTGGGAACCTCCTCCCATAATCTCATGATCATCACTATCCTCAGTTGGAGGAGTTAAGGTTAAAGTATGCATGTTAGCTATGACTACCTCGGCTAACAAATCTGTTGGAAGTCTTTGCAATCAAAAATTCAATGAATTCATTAGCCCTATCTCCTTGTCCTGCATGATGTTGTTGCTTCATAACTGCTGCCCAATATTCATTATGCACTTACCTTGATTAAATTCATAAGGGGCTGACTTCCCTATGCCAAGAAACATCATGAAGATTCTTAATCATGATGGACAGTCTCCTCTGCATATGAACCTGTCTAGATATGCTATCTACAATCTTGAAAAATTCATCATGGTAGTTTCTCAATCCTACAGAGTTTGATATTTGACTATGAATATATGATGACACATAAAACCAAGAGAACCATGACCCCTATTACACTGTGAATGCTTTGATGGAGCTCCTTCATTGTTCTTCTTCCATATTATGTATCATGACCACTATGCTACCATGACTGTCCTTATCCTCAGTGAGATTTCCATATCATTGTGGTGTTCCATCACCCCTGAATTTTAGCTATCATTTCATGTTCATACTGTCATTGTGATGACTGTAGTTGCTGTCTCTAATTTATCATTTTTCTCTTTGATAACTCTACCCTTCTTATAGGGTTTTCCTTTGGAAACCCTACTCTTGGCTATGTATGGTGTTTGTACTTTTACTCTTGTAACCAACCCGATGTGGACTACCTTAACATGCTGTCATATACCAGAGATCATTGGAACTATTATCTATCATCATTATGTCCTATCATATGACATTATTGATTGGTGGTTGTATATACACTATCCCCCATTCATTTGATGATTGTTGATGGCTGTGATTAGCCTTTTATAATTTACATTATCACAATGAGTAGATTTATTGCTATGACTGTCCTAGAATTATCACCCTGAACAAGGATCATGTGATAGGATTTCTACCCTTTCTCACTATCACATTGTCATGGACATGATTACCAATACTGTTTGAGAAGGCCATTGTAAACACTCCATACGGTTATCACTTAAAGAGGATTGTTCCAATCTTGAACTACCACAAGGAAATCGAGAATTGTTTGATGATATCCCTTCTTAGTATTGCAACTACCATGTACATTCTTTATTACATAATGATGATATGAAAGGAATGCTCTCCATGCATTTGGATAGTACCTAAAATGTTTCCTTCACACTATTATCTCAATACATTATGCATCCTACAACTAGAGTTCTACTACCTTTCTTAATAACTCCAAATCCTTTGGATTGCAATAGCCCCCTGTCATGATGGTATTCACAATTATTTTGCAAGGTTATCATATTTTGCATAACACTTAGTCATTCTAAATTTCTATGATTGTCCCTGCATGATTGAGAAATATCAATCCTTTGGTCCCGCATAGAAAATTTTGGACCCCTTTTGGCTGCCTTCATTGAATTTCACTTTCATTTGATCAACTTGTGTTCTTTCTTTCATTGTTGATGTCCTAACCTTCATGGCTGTCTTGTAACATACCCTCATAGTTGCTATCATATACACTTGTACTATGACCTTGGCTTCCAAAATTAGACATCTCCTCAATCATGACTACTTAATTGTCATTTTTAAGTTGCCATTTCTTGTATGCAATCATGACCCATGTTGGATCAGTCATGATGACCAAACCCCTACATGAAAGGTTATGAGCATACCCACTAATGTTGTCCCTACATTGACATGTATCATGCATTTATGATTGTTGTCCTTACATGAGACCATTGTAATTCTTTTTGTCCTAAATGAATCTGCTATTTGATTCCACCAAATTTGTCTCCTTTTTGATCATGTGTAATACATAACTATCTTCCCAGTTTGATCCTAGTGGGAAAACACATGCCCCCTATGTGGGTGACCTGAAATCTCACCTTCTTATTTGATGTGTGGCTGCCTAATAGGGTTATGGTGAGAGGGGCTTGACAAAATCTTGGAATGCTTCCTTATTGTTTAAGAGATGGATAATTGAACTTGATGCATCTATGAAGTCACTTACTTCCTTGATAAGAAAATCATGGATCTTCTTAAGAAGATTGAAGGACATATTAGCAAAATATGTTGCATCTTTTGAATCTGATAATGAAAGTTGATCAACAGGTGTGATTGCATATTGATTTTTAAATGCATTGATAATAGATAAATATTTGATCAAGTTGCTCAATTTCCTTTTCCCTTCAAAGCATGTTGAGGACTACCCTTGTGGGAGCCACATTCACCCCACATGTTGTATTTAACTGAATAAAAACAACAACCAGCTTGTCCTAAATCTGCACATGAAGCAAACAAGTTAGAAAATAGATGCACATTTTGAATTTTTTTTATAACTTCACTATTTTCTAGGACATCCAAGGTTTGCATGCTTATTTTATGCACTTATGGATTAGTTTATACATGCATAGGTAGGTGTGTATGTAAGGATTGAGATCTTTCATTGCTTAGAGCCTCACTCTAATATCATTGCTTTTTTAGATGCAGGGGCTAGGAGCACTATGGAGCTGGGGAGGAATCAAGCAACTCGAGGCAACAACAGTAGAGCAGTTGGGCAACCTTGTAACCAGTCATTCTTAGGCAATGAATGGTCTCCATTCTTACATGCACATTCATTTGTTTCTTTTTACTTATTCATGTATAAATTGCTTCATATTTCCACTGAATAAGTAAAGTTAGTCCCGTGGCTTGTGAGGGACATGCAAACTTCATGATTATCAATAAAAAATGACATTTGTATACATATGATTCTCTTTTCTCATTTTCTATAATTGCAACATTGAAATAAGAAAATGTAATCTGTTTCATTTGACAATCACTCTTTCATGCATATTGAAACTAGCAGTTTTATGGCTTATCTTTTAAATTTTTAAACAACACAAAAAGAAGAAACACTAAGTTATCTAATTTCAGCTGAAAGCTAAAAAATTAGGTAACATTTTTGGCAACATCTACTATATGTTTTCCTACTAAACATGATACCAGATGCCTAAGCTTATCCATTGGGCATGGGGTCACTCGAAAAATTAATACCACTTGAAAATAGCATTGCAAATTACTGTCACTCATAAAACCAACATGAGACAGTTTGAAAACTTATTGACAGCCCAATAATGCAGAATGAAAAATATCACCTAACTATGCAGAACAAAACTTAGAGAAAATTGAAAAATATCTAACTAATGAAACTACACTAACCTATTCTAATCAATGAAGAAGCTGGTAAAAAAAACCATTGACAGGTTTTTTAAAATAACACCCCTTTTTAATCAACAATTGATGCATTAGATGATTATGCACTGTTGAAAAAATATGAAATACATGCAGATATTTGAAAGAATATTGCAATGTTTCATCAAAGATGTAAAGAAAATCACTTACACCTTGATCTTGATCATGCCTATTGCTGTCCAAAACTGGATAGGTGAGCTGAATTCGATCACCTTTAGCTGCAACTCAAAAATCAGCTTCTCCTTCAATTGCATCCTCATACTTGGGTGAAGCATGATCTTTGGTACTTTAGTGGTCTCCAAATTGGCTAAGTCTCTAATGGGGCATCCTCTTGAAAGGACAAAGCTTGAACTACCATTGCTGGCTACCTCTTTTTCTTCCTATCTTTCATGGCTATCCTACTTCATGGCTTCACCTTACATAAAGATCTACCATGTTAACTCTTCATCCATGGTTAATGAACAATCACTTTCCACCAAGGTAGCTAATACCTTATCCATGTTGTCAGCTCTTGGAAGGCTCTTAAAATCAACTGGTTTGACCTTAGAAACCACATTATCACTCAAAGAAATGTTCTCCAAAATAGGCTTTTCTTCTTCAATGAAGGTAGGAAAGTGTTCAAACAGTGAACAAGTTTCCCGAAACAAACTTTTATCTAATAAATTAGCTTCAAGCTCTGCTGTATAGCATAAATGAAGCTCATCAGACCATATAAGACATTGTGCATCCTAATGAGAAGCTTTTTGTTCAAACTTATGAACCTACTGTTGAATTTTAGCATGAGTTCCAAAATCCTCTAGCAGATTTGACTCCCTATCATCCAATTTTGAAAAAAAATGTTGAATTATATCAATGTACATCTCTTCATAAAGCTCAACATCAGCTATCTCATGCATAACATGCTAAAAAATATCAAATCCAGCTATACACTACTCCTCCTCAACCTCATGTTGTTGACTTATGACTAGATTTATGCTTTCCTCATCATGCTCGATGAAACATGGAAGATTATCAAATGAAGATATAAAATCATGATCTTCATCACCGTTTTTAGCCTCTTCAGGCTACTGTCTTGATCCTTGAACCTGCAACTGCTTGATGTCTTCTTGTTGTTCTGAAACAACATTTGGAGTGGGAAAACTCACACCTTCTTCATTCCAAACTATACATTGCTCTTCTTGGTTAGCGTTTTTCACCATTTCACCTTGCTTTCCTATTAAAACATTTTCACCATCTTGGAGAACAACGTGAGGATCATTAGCTAAAACATTGCAAGAAATATTTTGAGAAATCTTCTCCTGTTCAGCCTTTTGCAGTTGTAGCCTGTATTCTTTGATAGCTAAATGTAGAAAATTTACATTTCTATTCTCCTCCATGTTGATTGTGCTATGCGGGACAAGGGTCTACTTTTCATTTACTTCCTGGATGTTAGAGCATGGTTCCAATTGCATGATAGATGGAGGAACTTCATAGGATAGAGCAGATGACTATTTCCAACTTGGAAATCTACAGGTAGAAGGCTCATTAGTAGGCTCACTAATGGGATCAAAAGGTTTCTCTTGTTTAAAATTGGGGAACTTGTGCTTGGAAACCTCCTCATTAATAGGGTGATTCAACATTGTAGGAGTAATTGAGCTGAAACTATGAAAGGGAAGGGCTGCCTAAGTCTCATACATTAGTTGGCATTCCTCTATAGCCATCTACTTTGCCAGACATTCCTCATCCTGTGTCCATTGAATCTCCATCTCTTGCTCTTGAATGTATGCCTGGTAGGTTAATTCCTCCTGATGAATATCAACCTCCTATTGCTACATTTGATACTCTTGTTCTTTATTGATCTCATCCAACTGCCTACAAAAATATAGAATTATACTGTCAATATTGCTAATCCCCATATCATTAGCATTTTGTGGTTGCAAATTAGAACAAGACTGTTGTTTTGGAAAAAAATATCCTTCTTGAGGCTGGTTTTGGGCATATACTGGTTGATATTAAGATTGAGCAGGAGTGGGAGGGTGGAAGGCATAATGAGGATTATGGTAACTTGCTGTCATAGAATTATTTGAAATAAAACCAACAATCTTTTCAGTGTGGTATGGCTGGTAAGAGGTCATACATACATGATTTTAATGGAATGGTGGGTAATATGATATATCCCCATGAAATGCAACATATTTGTTCATTCAAAAGCTGGAACATGGCACAAAGTCAAATTTAATTAAAACTAACCAACACTTGGTCATATTGAAACTAGTAAAAATTCTTGGAGTTACCAGGTATGTAAAGAAAATGCCTCTAAAAGGTTGAAACTACTGTTCCAAACACCAAACAGTAGTAACAAAGTGCATAAAATGAACTGAGAAGTAGTTCACTTGTCCCAACGGGCGTACCAAAACTATTAGGTTCCCAAATTTATACCTTGTTTGCTAAGAATTTAAATGAACTCAATAGATTTGGACTAACATGGGACTGCTTTCAGGTTGCGGGTAACTTTTTTGAAAGAAGACCTCTGGATTATGGGCCGACTTCCCCATTTGATGTCACCTAACTATTAATCTCTGATGGTAAAGGGTAAGGATTGCATGAAAATAAACCTAATGCTGGAAAAACCTAAGGTGATGCAGCAAAGCAACCTAGACCTGTTAACAGCCTTACACATTCAAATTAATATCTCAAAGCTTGACTCACACAACTCACTTTCCAATGGAGTTCACATCAATTATTTATAAGGATGTCTGTAATAGTGCTTTCAAAAGGAAAATAGATTTTCATAGTCAATAATACCACTAAACAACACAACTTATAACTTGTAAACATACATTTTCTGTTAAATGGATGCAGGAACATGAGACAAGTTTGTAAGGAAAGATGAATTTTCAAAAAAATGAACTGTTCAACCATTAATAGCATACCATGAAACATGAAGAGAGAAGATAAAAATGCTCCAATTTATTAATTCAAAGTGCTTACTGTATAATAGTACTTTTTGAGTTACAATACAACTCCATGAAAATAATTCAAGAAAATAAAGCTATCCTCCTATTGGAAAAAGAAAGAACTTCAAATTTTCAAAATGAACATACTTAAACCAAAACCCAACAAAACCTCTCACACAAGTGCTTCTAGAAGATTTTGGTCAGATAAAACAAAAAAGGCCCAAAATAACCTTCTAGAACTCTCCAAAATGTCTTCCACATGAAGAAAAAAATAGGCCAAGTCAATAGTCACCCCAAAAATGTGACAAAAATGCCTCTAGCTAGCCTCCTTTCCACCAAAATTAGTCAAAACAACATCCCACACATTTCACATTTCTTCAAGTCATCATTGGTCCTCATGCAATAATTGACCACATTCTCCATCATGCAATATGTGTGCTTTTTAAAACACATGGATTTTGAAAACATTAAAGATAATGCCCTTGTTAAGTGATTCATAAAAAATCACTTAACAAGTCACTTTACAATTCGAGTTCAAGATAAGGGACCCCACCATTAAGATATATTACATTTGCATTTAAAAGAAAACTGAAAGTGATTTTCATATCACTTACATGATATCTTCAAAAGTTGGAAACATATGTAACATATAATATATTATCTTAAAAGTCCTAAAAAGTTTGAAAGGAACTTGACTATATCAGCCTACCTTACTCTGCATTCTTGATCACACATGGAAAAACACATGTTTGCAAAGGCATCATAGTCTCCAAAATACTTGGCCACAAGGTCGACCTCCAAACCCCTTGGAAAGCATATTCCAAGTCACATGTGATGTTGGGAAAACACAAAGGAATCACATTTGTTGCATGGCACACTCCATATTCCATTGCTAAGGACCTAGCATAAAGTTGAAACAAGGGGAAACATCCCTAAGGCATAAAATGCCTAATGCAATAACATATGATTTTTGGCCCCCATTGCATTTGACACATGTTTCAATCTTTGAAAACATGGAAAAAAAAAACACCTCCATCGAATAGGGTCAAACCCTAAATAACAAAACACCAAAATGATGAGAAAACATCATCATTTGGTTGTTGAATAATCAGGAATAAGACTCTACCACCATGGGGTTTGAAGGGAATCACCCGAAAATGCTTTTTTAAATAGTTTTTTGGTGATTCATTGAGGAAAATAACTCGAAGGTAGGTAAAGGCTCATCTCATGGCTTAGAATATGCATTTTTTCCACCTTTTGGATTCATCTAATGAGTAAATGTTGTGGCCTATAGGATAACTTTGATCATTTTGTTTCATTTTTCCCCTTTCTGTTGTTACTTCTCCATTTAGCCGCCATGAAAAGATCTAAGGGAAGCCTTCTGTGGAGAGACAAAGCCTTGAAAATTGTAGAGATTGCATGAGAAAAAGCTCTAGGTGAGTTTAGTCGAACACTCCATTGTCTAATTTTGAAAGAAACCTATATTTTCATTTCTATCTTGAGAAAAAAAAAGCATGAAATGCTTGTTGTATTTTCTGTATTTGACAAAAACGAGACTCCATTGTTGTTTTTGTTTCTTTTATGAAGGAGAAAAAACATCTTGGTTGCAGCCATGAACAAAAAATGGTGCATTTTTTATGTAGCTTTGCTCCTTTCTAAAAACTCCTTACTATCTTTTGATTTTTCCTTTGTATTAACAAATCTCTTACAACCCAAAGGGGTTTATGATTTGTAGAAGAGGAAAGATTTGTTGTGAGCTCGGCCTCCATTTTTGCAAACTAGGTTTTTCTACATTCATGATTTATGCTTCATTTTGAATTTTAATTGCAAAACCCTATTTTGGATTTCCTATAGCATATATTTTGATGCATCTGCAAATTTTTTTTCAAAAGAACCCAAGTGGGTATCTTTATTTTCTTGAAAAGTTTAGATTTGTTGCAAAAATGCAGATGGTTCTATACATACACTCCATTTTTTCAGTCTGTAGCAATGTTGTTTCATATCTTAAAACCCCAGGTGGGTCTTTTCAATTTGAAAGAAAACTCTGATCTTGTTGCAAAAATGATCCAATGTCATTGTATAGTGTGAGTATAACCCAAAGACTTTGCACAATTTTTTTCAATCCCTAATTTTCTCCATGGGGTTATTGCTTTGATAAAAACCTTTTCATCTTTCTTTCCCTTGTTCAAATTGATAGTTGCATTACTTGTGATAAAATATTCAATGACAACACTACTTGAGATGCATTCCCTATAAGATTTGACTGGGAACCTCCTCCCGTCAGCTCATGATCATCACTATCCTCAGTTGGAGGAGTTAAGGTTAAATTATGCATGCTAGCTATGACTACCTCGGCTAACAAATCTATTGGAAGTTTTTGCAATCAAAATTTCTAGGAATTCATCAGCCCTATCTCCTTGTCCTACATGATGTTGCTTCATAACTGCTGCCCAATATTCATTATGCACTTATCTTGATTAAATTCATAAGGGGCTGAATTCCCTATACCAAGAAACATCATGATGATTCTTAATCATGATGGACAGTCTCCTTTGCATATGAACCTGTCCTGATATGCTATCTTCAATCTTGAAAACTTCATCATGGCAGTTTCTTAATCCTACAGAGTTTGATATTTGACTATGAATATATGATGAAACATAGCACCAAGAGAACCACAACCCCTATTGCACTGTGAATTCTTTGATGGAGCTCCTTCATTGTTCTTCTGCCATATTGTTTATCATGACCACTGTGCTACCATGACTGTCCTTATCTTCAGTGAGATTTCCATACCTTTGTGGTGTTCCATCATCCCCAACTTTTAGCTATCATTGCATGTTCATACTGTCATTGTGATGACTATAGTTGCTATCACTAATTTATCATTTGCCTCTTTGATAAATCTTCCCTTCTTATAGGGTTTTTCCTTTGGAAACCCTACTCTTGGATGTGTATGGTGTTTGTACTTTTACTCTTGTAACCAACCCTGATGTGGACTGCCTTAACATGCTGTCATATACCAGAGATCATTGGCACTATTATCTATCATCTTTATGTCCTATCATATGACCCTATTAATTGGTCATTGTTTATGCAGTATCCCTGATTCATTTGATGACTATTGATGGTTGTGCTTAGCCTTTTATAATTGTCATTATGACAATGAGCAGATTTATTGCTATGACTGTCCTGGAATTATCACCCTAAACAAGGATCATGTGATAGGCTTTCTACCTTTTCTCACTATCACTTTTTCATGGACATGATTACCAATATTGCTTGAGAATTCCATTGTAAACACTCCATATGGTTATCACTTAAAGAGGACTATTCCAAGCTTGAACTACCACAAGGAAATCGAGAATTGTTTGATGATAGCCCTACTTAGTTTTGAAACTACCATGTATATTCTTTATTACATAATGATGATATCAATGGACTGCCTCCATGGATTTGAATGGTACCTAAAAGGTTTCCTTCACACTGTTATCTAACTACATTATGCATGCTACAACTGGAGTTCTACTACCTTTCTTAATAACTCCAAATCCTTTGGATTGCAATATCCCACTGTCATGATGGTATTCACACTTATTTTGCAAGGTTATCATATTTTGCATAACACTTAGTCATTCTAAATTTCTATGATTGTCCCTGCATGATTGGGAATTATCAATCCTTTGGTCCTACATAGAAACTTTTGGACCCCTTTTGGCTGCCTTCATTGAATTTCACATTCATTTGATTAGGTTGTGTTGTTTCTTTCATTGTTGCTGTCCTAACCTTCGTGGCTGTCTTGTAGCATACCCTCATAGTTGCTATCATATACACTTGTACTATGACCTTGGCTTCCAAAATTAGACATCTCCTCAATCATGACTACTTAATTGTCATTTTTAAGTTGCCATTTCTTGTATGCAATCATGACCCATGTTGGATCAGTCATGATGACCAAACCCCTACATGAAAGGTTATGAGCATACCCACTAATGTTGTCCTTGAATTGACATGTATCATGCATTTATGATTTTTGTCCTTCCATGAGATCATTGTAATGCTTGTTGTCCTAAATGAATCTGCTATTTGATTCCACCACATTTGTCTCCTTTTTGATCATGTATAATACATAATTGTCTTCCCAGTTTGATCCTAGTGGGCAAACACATGTCCCATGTGTGGGTGACCTGAAAGCTCACCTTCCTATTTGATGTGTGGCTACCTAATAGAGTTATAGTGAGAGGGGCTTGAAAACATCTTGGAATGCTTCCTCATTGTGTAAGAGATGCATAATTGAACTTGATGCATCTATGAAGTCACTTACTTCCTTGATAAATAGATCATGGATATTTTTAAGAAGATTGAAGGACATATCAAAAAAATATATTGCATCTTTTGAATCTGATAATGAAAGTTGAACAACTAGTGTGATTCCATATTGATTTAATGCATTGATAACAAATAAATATTTCATCAAGTTGCTCAATTTCCTTTTCCCTTCAAAGCATGCTGAGGTCTACCCTTGTGGGAGCCACATTCACCCCACATGTTGTATTCAACTGAATCAAAACATCAGCCAACCTGTCCTAAGTCTGCAAATGAAGAAAACAAGTTAGAAAATAGATGCACATTTTGGATGTTTTTGATAACTTCACTATTTTCTAGGACATCCAAGGTTTGCATGCTTATTTTATGCACTTATGGATCAGTTTATACATGCATAGGTAGGTGTGTATGTAAGGATTGGGATATTTCATTTCTTAGAGCCTCACTCTAATATCATTTCTTTTTTAGATGTAGGGGCTAGGAGAACTACGGAGTTGGGGAGGACTCAAGCAGTTCGGCGCAGCAGCAGCAGAGCAATCAGGAAACCTTGTAACCAATTATTCTCAGGCAATGACTAGTCTCCATTCTTACATGCACATTCATTTGTTTCTTTTTACTTATTCATGTATAAATTGCTTCATATTTCTATTGAATAAGTAAAGTTAGTCCCCTAACTTGTGAGGGACATGTACACTTCATGATTATCAATAAAAGATCACATTTGTATATATATGATTCTCTTTTCTCATTTGATGTAATTGCAACATTGAAATGAAAAAATGTAATTTGTTTCATTTGACAATCACTCTTTCATGCATATTGAAACTAGCAGTTTTATGGTTTATCGTTTAAATGTTTAAGCAACACAAAAAGAAGAAACACTAAGTTACCTGATTTCAACTGAAAAGTAAAAATCAGGTAACAATCCCAAGAGCTATGTTGAAGCTAGCAAGGATGAGAGATGGATAAAATCCATGGAAGAAGAACTAGGTTGAATTAAAAATAATAAAACTTGGGAATTAGTTCCAAGACCCCCAATCAAGAATGTTTTAGGTACAATTTGTCTATTCAAAAACAATCTCAATGAAGATGGAGTTGTTATAAGAAATAAAGAAAGATAGGTGTGCAAAGAATACACAAAAGTGGAAGGTATAGATTTTGAAGAAACATTTACACCTATGGCTAGATGGGAAGCCATAAGAATGATTCTAGAATTTTTGTTTATAAGAAGTTCAAATTCTCTTAAATAGATGTTAAGTCTTCTTTCCTGAATGGAAACCTAGAAGAGGAAGTCTACATAGAACAACTAGAAGGTTTTCAACTATCAGAAGAAGATAATTATGTTTGTAGACTAAAGAAAGCATTGTATGGTCTAAAATAGACACGCATAGCATGGTATTCAAGATTAGATCAGTACTTGCAACAACAAGGATTTAAGAAAGAATGTGCAAATAGATATTTGACTTCAAATAAGAAGGTGATAATATGTTGATTTTTTTGTATGTACAAATGACATCATTTTTTGTGGCAATAATGACAAAATGTGTAAAGAGTTTGGTGTCCAAAAGCAAAATGAATTTGAGATGTCAATGCTTGGAGAGCTTTCTTTCTTCCTTGGTCTACAAATAGAACAAGTTGATGATGGGATATTAATATCTCAAATGAAGTATGCTAAGGAAATGCTTAAGAAGTTTGGAATGGAAGATAGTAAGCCATTTGGTACCCCCATGATAATAGGATGTAAGTTGAACAAGATATATGAATCCCTTGATGCAAATCAGACCATGTATAGATCAATGATAGGTAGCTTGTTGTACCTAATTGTGTCAAGACCTAATATCATGCAAGCAGTGTGTATGGTTACAATATTTCAATATATTCCTAAATATTCTCATGTAAATGTAGTAAAAAATACTTTTTAGATACATTAAAAGTACTATTAACTAAGGACTGTGGTATCCCAAAGGTGAATATTTCACTTTGACAACATATACAAATGTTGATTGGGTAGGGAGTGTATATGACATAAGAAGCACTAGTGGTGGTGCATTCTTTCTTCGAAACAAACTTGTTTCATGGTTGAGCCAGAAGAAAGAGTCAGTTACTCTTTCCATAGCTAAAGTAGAATATGTGGCCACAATGGCATGTTGTACTCAAGTGTTATGGATGAAGAAAACACTAAAATACATCATGGTAGAGTACAAAGAACCTATCTATATTCTTTGTGACAATCCAAGTACCATAAATGTATCAAAGAATCCAGTGATGCATTCTAGAACTAAGAACATCTCAACCAAGTATCACTTTTTGAGAGAAAAGGTAGCAAATCAAGAAGTTAGCATGGAATATGTGCCAACCAAGGAATAGGTTTCTGACATATTCAGCAAACCTCTTCCCAAAGAGAAATTTGAGTACTTGAGACAGAAACTAGGAGTTGTTTCTCGTGCCTCACATCACTAGATTCTAGTGATAGGACATGCATTTAGAGGGAGCTTCATAAGAAGAATCATTCATACCTACAAGAAAGGAGAGATGTCAAGTTAGGTATTTTTATTTTACAAATTTCTAATAACTTGATGGTTGTAGATATCATGGAAACACTCCTTTATTTGAAAAAGGGGGAGAAAAGGTTGGTCAAAGGGGGAGAAAATTGAAGTCCCTCACAAATTGGTATAAAAAAAATGGGGAGAACACTTTTGGTATCAATAGAAGTATGGTGCTCATAAAGTGTCCCTTTTCCATTGATTTCAAAGGGGGAGAGAGTTGTAGAAATTCTCTACATGTTTAGGGAAAAGGAGATATGCCTAAGGAGGATTATGGTTGTTGTGCAGATCAATCAAGAGAGAACCCTAACATTCAATTCCTCAAATAATTTTTGAAGTTTCATGATTCGATGTTTCAAAGGTTAGTGTGATGGTTTACAATGGGGTGAAGGAAGGAAAAAGGTAATAGGTAAGGTCAATGGTTGAACCCTGAAGGTGTAAAGAGCTTCATAGTTAGGTGTTTAAGCTTGATTCTTAAGCTCTTCAATACATTTCAAGCATGGGGTAGGGCGGATACCCTACCCCCAACCTGTGATAGAAAAGTAAGTTCAAGTAGGAAAAAGTGAAAAATTATTTTTTCCATTCCATGGAAATCTTGAGTTGACTAGCATTGACTAACATAGAAACACAAGATGTTGACACATGTATTAAAGGTGACATCAAAAAAGTATTAAGTCAAATCAAAGGTAGAAATTTATGGCATAAATTTAAAGGGAGATGATCCAATGGTTGTGTTTTAAAGTCAAGGCATTTAAATGATAACTATCAAATAATGGTGTGAAGGACAAGATCAACAAACAGGGTTTAAAGATTAGATTTTATCAATAGCTAGGTGAATGAATATGTGGCACAATATGAAATTGATTGGTTTAACTACTACAACTATATTCTTATTGGGGATTGGAAGAAATGGACAATGCCATTAATGCACATGCGACTATGAAATCTAGAACAAATCAAGCATGCATGTAGGTGAATTAAATGAAAAGGAAACCCTAGGTTTTAATTTATGAAAGGAATAAAAAATGCAATGAATTAGGTTAGTGGAGTGTGGCCCAAGGAAAGGTTGTCTTGTTGATGAAGGTATGAGAAAGAAAAAGTGTTGAAGTGAATGTTGGTAGTTGGTTGACAAAGATAATCCAATGAGAAGGAGACATAGACTGTAACACAAAAAATGCCATCTAGGATATGTATTTAGTTCCAATTTTAGTGTAGGAAAAAGTATCCCTTTTTCACACTTAATTTGGAAATAATTAATAATAAAATAAGCTTAATTATGCCCTAATTTAGTGTTGTAATATGTTTTTCACTTTCACATTAAGCTTAGGGTTCTTTTTTAATAAAATGGACTTAATTGTTTCTTATTTTTGGTATTGTAAGGTGTACCTTTACACTTTCACATTAATCTAGGACTTCATTAATTGATTGAGGTTAATTTTCTTTAATAGGCCCTTTTAATTCAAATCCAAGCCTAATTAAATGTAATTTTTGAGGGATAAACTCGACATTCATAAATGCCATTTCACAACACTTAAATTTGGAAGATGTGTGTCCTAGGTAAGTGACCTAGGACCCATTCACCATATGGAAAATGGGTCCTCACTTAGACCTAGGACCCTAATTCAACATAATATTTAACATTGAGTATTGTGTGTCTTAGGTAAATGGGCTAGAACTAATTCACCATATGGTGAACGGGTCCTCACTTAGACCTAGGACCCCTCTTTAAAATATGTTTTTGGTGGTATTTTAGTATACTTAGAATGTGGATTTAGAATATGAGTCAATAAGATATAATTAAAATCATATATAATCTAATAATATAGTAGAAATGATTTATTTCATTGGATGATCACCAAAATGAAGTACATTTAAATGTCCATTTGCTCTTGAAGGATATACAATCTTATATGCCTACATTTATTGCATCAAAATTTTTATCATTAATATACTATCCAAGTTTATAATTTAAAAATCATATAATCTATAAAAATAAACACACCTTCCAAACATCATGTTGGTGGCTTGTGGATTGGTCCAATGGTTATCCCTGAAAATTAAAACAAGTATGACAAGGAGCTAAATTCCATCTAGTATCTTTCAATAATAAGACTTTCACTATATCGATCTTATAGTATCTCAAGTATGATTTAGAACTAAATGGAATTATTTAGGTATGCAAGCTGTGGAAACAATACATAGTAGGAAAAAATTACTAACCACATAGACAAAAATTTATTGTTTTAATATATATTTTTTTTAATAGGCATGCTGGGTATGTGCAAGATCATGATGGGACAAAAAGTGGCGATATGATGGGTATGTGACTGACGACTATTTTTTAACCCAAAATTGATGAAACGAAAAGGGTTTTTAAAGGAGATTCTCATTTTTCCACCAATATAAATTATGTTTTACTTTGAATTTAATAAACATTTATTGTTCATTTTCTATTTGAATTACGACTAAAGTCCTGATTGATAGGTTGATTGAGAAATGTCTACAGCTTTCAAATGGTATCACATTTTTTGAATCCAAAAAATGCGTCACATTCTATGCTTCACATACTATAAGATTAAAAAAAAAAGAATTTCATGAATTTTTGACCAAGTTAAGGTGGTCAGCCATACGAGTTTTATATTTTTAAAAGTTGTAATAAAAATTCATAATTAATTATTTACTTGGAAAAAACTACAAAAAAATATGCATCACATTAGGACATGAGTCCTTTACTTATATCTAAAATATTATATCATTTTATTGTGCTTAGGGTGGTTAGACAAACACCCTTTTTTTCCTTGATATTTAAGTACTATTGCATTGAAATTTCAAATTTTCACCAAATAGATTTAAAAAAATAAATAAATAGTAGTTTAGAAACTACATTCAATTTGCTACAAATTCTATTCTTACATATTTTTGAAATAATATAGATAACTTATTCAAATTTTTATGTCAAGTTTCCTAACTCTGATTTTTTTTATTTTTTTACCACTTAAGGGCCTATTTTTTCCATGATGATCTTGCACATACACTGCTATCAAAAGTGATTTTCATATCTCTAACATGTCCACCTTGATATTAAGAATAAAATAAAAATTCCAATAAAATAGTTAATTGTATGAATCAACCCCTAATTAAACATATTCTCACTATGCTTAACATATGTGGATAAGAGACCAACCCTTTGTTAGAACTACATGCAACAAGCATAAAACTATCTAAAATCTATGAAAAATTATACAATATTAAGTTGATTCTATATTTCTACTTGTAGGATCCACACTCCTATGTCATCTTGAAAACTTGTGTGCATAGCATAAGAGCAATGAAAAATCATATGGGATTGAAATTTTAACTAAATTATATGATATTTTCGAATTGAGATCACCCTCATGATACTGGATAATTATTTTTAATAAGAAAATATATGTTTAAATGTCTCTAAATATATTTAATCCTACAACACATGTGACATAACTAATTTTTTCAAGAAACAATATATGTGCATGCCTTCTCTATTTTTTCTTATAAAAATAGGGAAATAATTTAATAGAATTTTTAAATAGATATGTCACTACCAAAAGGGGTAATTTAATTATGTGTATTTAGTGGTAGATTTATTCTCTCAAGTGGAAATTCTCATGTCTTGTAAGAGGTCAATTTCATCTCTAGACAGAAATCAATTATACTTTAAAAATAAATATATTCACTTTGATTAGTCATTCCACCATCATCTTTAAATGAGACATAAAATTTGAAATCCATTTACAGAAAGTAGTTTGGATGTTGATGGACATAAGCTTGGATAAATCTACTTCCTCCCATGTGTACATTGATGGATATAAAAAGTAGTAAATATGATGATACTGCAGCTTATTTAGGTGTAGAGAACATCAATGTAACACAAATATGATACTTGTAATTCTTCCTCTCATTCCATGTATCCATAATAAATATATTCATAGATCCAAATATAATAGTCATTTTTAGGTATAACTAGGTGTTGAATGCACAAGACAACTAAGAGGGGGGTAAATCAGTTGATCATTGTAATTAGGGTAAAATTATTAAAGGTTAGGCAACAAAGCATGTAAATCAAACCCTAATAAATAATGAAGTACAAATAAGCATAAAGGTCCACAAAAAATAAAATAATATTACCAAAGAGTCTTCATGCCTCCATTGATTCACCTCCATTGCACTTCTCCATTTTGCTTGATTTGAATAATTTCCCTCAAATTTTTGAGTATGAAAATAGGCCTAATGACAATGAAAAACAAAATATTGAAGATTCTAATTGACTAGAATGCACTTGACTTGATGGTATGTAGATAAACTAGATAGTAGATAACAAGATGTCTCTAGATTGCTTGTGGATGATTTGACAATGGAAAAATATACATCTTTTATAGAATGTAAATTTGTTAGAAAAGGCTAAGATTGAAAGGTTAATTTGACGTACAGATCAATGGCCAAGGATAAAGTTTGTAGTATAGAATAGGGTTTAGGAAAAATTAGGACAAATGATAAGGATGAAGGGTTGAGATTGAATTATGAGATAATTCAATCAAAGGCTAGAATTAAATGAGATGTCAAGAGATAAGATTTGGTGTGGAAGATAAGCTTGGCATGGATAAAGAGGCTGTAGGAGAAATTTAAATGAATAATTAAATAATAAAAGTATTCTTTAATTATAGAAGACATGTGACATATTGACCTTTTGACTTAAATAATGATTTAATTCAAAATTGGAAGATAAGGAAAAGTTAGTAAGAAATTAAATAAATAAAATTTATTTAATTTGATGAAAGAAAAGGATAATGAATAATTAAATAATTAAAATAATTATTTAATTGTAGTTGAAAGATGATAAGACCATTAAATAAATAAATAAAATTTATTTAATTGTAGTAGAAAGGGACATTAGTGATGTAATTAAATAAATAAAATTTATTTAATTAATCAAAGAGGAAATAAAGATAGAAATGAATTAATTAAATAATTAAAATTATTTAACTAATAGAGGATTTGTGATATTAGGAAAATTATTTAATTATCAATGATGAAAAAGGAAATAATGAAGAATTTAGGAGTCATAGGCCTAGGACAATTTTGAGTATCTACATTTTTCCCCTCTTTGATACAATGCAGTATATCACGTTGTGTCACAGAAAATTAGCCAAAACATGCCCCAACATAGACAGGGTCCCGTTGTGCGAACCCCAAAGGACAACTAAAACTAAAAAATTACAACAATTTTTTAAAAAAAAAAGTGAACTAACATAATATACACATTAACATGCCATATAAGAAATGAAATTATACATACACAAAAACAACTACGTCCTCTTGGGGTACACGTGGTTACATTACTAAATGTAAACCCATATCGTAATGATGATCATCTAACTACAAGTATTCCACTTAACCGTTACATATGATTAATAATCGATGAATGTACATCCATAACATAATATAAATAAAGCCATCCATCACATCTATGAGAATAACTATCAATATTTCTGCAGATACAACACCATTAAGGATCACATACAGATAAAAAATAACATAGTATTATAAGAATCAACATACATTACATAAAAGATAAGTATCTCTCAATGCTCATAAGATAGTGCCAAAGACTACAACCATTACAATATGAAGTTACATCATTCAAGAATTGCATTGATATAGAAGTGTTTCCCAACATGAACGGGAACAAAAAAATAAACATGGTATGATATAACTGATGTGAATGAGTATAATGCATCGAGACTGGGTCCATCTCTGGCACATCTCAGAAGTTACCGTAACTAGTTCAAATCTAAAAAACTTGACCTTTGATTGGGGACCTAATGGGGTGCATAGCATGTTCCACCTGACCACGTGGACCCAAAGGCCCACCCCCCATGCTGGGAGTTGACAAGAAAGATCCTCAACCAAACAGTCAAGTGAACAATGACAAATAGACTCAACAAATAAGAGAAACAATAAACACAAGACAACATTTGATTCCAGAGGAACAAAAGCAACAAGGGGAAACAACAAAAAAACATGGTTGCTAAAGGGTAGAGTGTCATCACATGACTTGACATGGGCTACCCAATGTGGATCTTCATAGGTTACTGACCCCCATCCTAGGTTACCATGGCAACCTCAGCCGATCCTTGACCCCCATTCTTACACATGTGGAATCAACTCACCTTTCATGAAGACAAGGTGGTTGATTTTCCATTCCAAGCCTTCTTGTCTCATGCCAAGCCTAAACAAGAACTTGCTCCATGAGAGAGACATCCATTATCTTTTATTAGTGAGAATTCCTACCCACCCCCTAAATATTTATTAGGTTATCACTTGATTAACTCAACTTCCACACGAGTTACCTAGGATACCACTTAGGTTTTCGGCCCCCGTGGGAAGCCACTCTCCCTACTAGCAACAAAATCTCAAAAACACAACCATGGTAAGCCAAATTACACAAAAAAATATCAAGTCAAATAAGAAAATACCACAAGTGAGGCATGCATCCTCTCACGCTAGGTTTCCATGAACAACATACAAGTGCAAGGCTAAAATCCACCAAATCAAATTGAACATAATAACCATAGTTCACAAGAATCAACACGAAACCAATCATGGAGCCACATTTTCCCCCTCCTTTGGAAGCCCAAAAGACCGACTACCCAAGACTCCCAAATGAGGGTAAGTCAAAGTGAATCATAGGTTCCAAAAAAATGTCCACCTATAGAATCACCTCAAATCAAAATAACTCAAGAGGGAAACTATTCCACAAAGAACCTTAAAGCCATTCTTCAATTTTCACTAACACAATCACAGTGATAAATTTCAAAGATCTTATAATTCATCAATACATTTCATATTTTCACTCAAAAGGAAACATTTAAATTAAGTATAGAACTCATTAAAGATATATTTTGTAACCCGCTAACTATGCACTTCACACAATAATTTTACTCTTTAAATAAAAATCATGAGATTTATATATACATATATTTATAAATATACAAACACATTGATACTTAACGAATTAATCTTAAACTTCCCTATACACTCAAATATCCGTTTCCAAGACATTCTAATCATACACTTTACATTTTATTATTATATCCTTATAGAATCATTTAAAATTAATTGAATAACTAACAAGACTATAAGGAAATGACCCACAATTTATATGCTCAAATATGATTATCACCACAATTGAAGTCTTTTAAATTACAAGTAAATATACACATGATTTAAACCAAATAAGTATCCAATAAGAAATAATACCTACAAGATTATATATATATTATCATAGGTTTCAAACTAATTTTCAATTATATAAGTATATATATATATAATATATATATATATTTCTTTAACATGTCACATTCTTTTCTTTTCTAATAGAATTACCCATGATTTGAATATAATATCTCTATTTTAATTACTTTCTCATTAAAAAGTCTTCTAAAATAACTAAAGGGTTTATATGATCAAATACATAAACCTCTCAATACATATTCATCACCCGCAAATTACTTTTATTCTAATTCACAATTTATGATCATTCCTATAAATATATATATATATATATATATATATATATATATATATATATATATATATATATATATATATATATATATATATATAATTTAATTGACTCTGAGATAAAGCTATTAGCTATCAAACAAGTTACAAACGTAATTAATTGGAGTACCCACACACCCATATATTTACCTAATTTTATACTGAGCTTCAAACAAATCTTACTAACCCAATTTAAATGGATTTATGCAATTGAACAACGATAACATATTTATATGAATATGAATAGATATTATTGTATACATATACAATGAAACGATTATATACACATACAACAAACATTTATAAAGGAAGAGGGAATTTACACTGCATAGAATAAAATCAAACATACCACCCCATACAGATATTTGGCAGTACCCAAAGCTCAATAAGAAGACAAGAATAGAAACTAGTAACATTGTTTAAGGGAAGTCAAAGCTCCAAAGAATACACTGATGTTGCATACTCATCGAAAGTTTAAGAAAACACATAAAAAATATAGTTGTTCTTTAGTGTGCTAGAAGACATGCATGGAAGAAATATGAAGGCATGGGAAAGACATGTGTATTGTTTGACAGAGTGCCGCAAGAAGATGACATCTCTTGGAATGCAGTGAATGAAGGACAAGCACAAAATGAGTTTAGCAAGGGAGCTCTCAAAATCATCGAATTAATGAGCATGTTGGAGTACATTTAGTGCCATAGAAAAAATTACCCTTTGCTTGACATGGGATTAATTGATGATAAATTGACTTAATGAAGCCTTGATTTAGGTGTTGTGAGGAATTTTATGCATCCACACTAGGTATTGGACCTTTGCAAATCAAATAACATTCTTTTATTGATGTCTTGTGAAGGTGTTGTAAAGTGTTGTAAGATACTTTCACACTTTTCTAGACCTAATAAACTTATTTCTCCCTAATTCAACATTATTAAATGTGTCTAATAACATTATCACATCAATTTATAAGGCTTGTAACTTAAACTTAATGTTAAACTAGTGTTGTAATGTGTCCCACACATTCACATTGGTTCTTGTACCTTCGTAGGCTGTGTGGACCTCATTTTAGTGTTGTAATGTATATTAAATCATACTTTCACATTGATTTATGTGTCCCAATCCCTATTTAACATTTACATCATCACTAATATGCTCCTATTAACCCATATTGTGCATCTCAAGGCTTTAATTGATCAAATACCTGACAAAGTTGCATTTTAGACCTTATTTCCTTATTCCTTGGCATCCAAGCTGTCAAAATAGCCCCTTGTGGGACCCATTTGCCATGCATGGTGAATCAGTCCCATCCGGGTGAGACCCATTTTCCATGTGTGGTGAATGAGTCCCATTTGGCCCCATTTTGACCTTTGAGCAGGAAATAAAGTGAAATTTGAGTTTAATTTCACTACATGTCGGCCTGTGATGAGGTATAATTGGGATACTAAGGAAAATTTTTCTATAAATAAGTGGTTTTATCCTCATTTTACATCTAACCACTCATTTTTGCATCTCTCATTATTAATTCATCATCTATCTTCTCATCCAAGTCAAGCAAGTTAGGGTTTCTTCATTAGAAGTCATCAAGTTAACTTTCTAAAGAATTCAAGGGCTAAATCCTCATGTATTGCTGCAAATTTTTAGGATAAATCACCATGGAAAGGTAATGAATTCCATTTTTCATGTTTCATTACTTCCTTTCATCATTTTGGTTTAATTACCTAAACAAGGTTTGACCAAGGCAAACCCCCATGCCCTAAAATTCAACATATCTCTCTTTTCTCTTGTTTGTATGCAGATTTAGGACTCTCAAAAGATTAGGAATCATTGAAGATCAAGTTTCAAAGTCATTCAAGTAATCTCTTCATCATTCAAGTCAAAGAATCATAAAAAGTCACTTTCTGACCCAAATCCAACAGTTTTTGAAGTGAACACTTGTAGAAGACAGAAGTGCAAATCTAGACCTATCGAATCAAGTCCCAAATTTGTAGATTCTTGTAGGAGGAATGATTCACCATGCATGGTGAATTAGTCCCACTTGTAGGCCTGAAAACTGATTTTCTCAGGATTCAACTCTCAGCAGTCAGAAACTTGTTTCTGGAAGTTTTCACCAAAAGCAGGATTGATTCACCATCTGTAGTGAATTAGTCCTAATGTCCATAAACAATGACTTCTAGAACATTCCATAACCTTCCAGTAACAATAATCTTCCTCTAGGTGCACTCTGATCTATCTCATCAACTTTTGTTTTCATTTTCTTAAGTTTCTAGTTCATATTTGCAATGAGCACTGTGTTTTCCAACATCTTGGATTAGGTTAGTTTACATTCATTTATTTTCATCTATAATAATTCAAACACATCTACACACACTACGCATCAATATTCCATCTATCCTTACATTAATCTTGAGTGAAACATTGTGCATTTTGAACCCATCTTTCTCATTTTAGGTGAAAAACCCTAGGAGAGCTAGAAAGAAAGTAGGTCCCAAAATCCTGGTTTCATTTTGGTGAACCTACTGTTTGAATCCCCTCTTTTCTGATTTTGGAGTCCATTCATTATTCTAGATTTTCTTGCATTGCATGTTGCATTAGTTAGCTTGCATTCTAGGATTTCATTTTTGCATCTTTCATCATTAAACGGTTCTAAAATTCTACATTTTTCATTTAAGTCTGCATCATAGCACTCATAAATCATCAACATCAGTAAAATGTTTTTTGAAAATTTTGAAAAAAAGTCCACACTGGGACTCATTCACCACCTTGGGCGAATCAGTCCCTTCTGACCCCTGAAACAACATTTTACAGAACTTAGAAATTTATTTTTAGGCTTCTGTTTGGTGCCTTAACCTGTATATATCATTTAGTTTCATTTCTATATCATGCATTTCATCCAATCTAGCTTAATTTAGCTCATTTCATGCATGGTTTAAATTTCAAGTTTGCATTCTCACATTGTTACATAATCAGTCAATTGTCATCTGAAAATTGCATTTCATTTTATTCCTTTGAATTGTATTTTGAGTTAGTATAGATTGTTATTTCAAAATATTAGTCTCAATCTTCTCCAAATTTGCAAAGAAAAAGTTAGTTCATAAGCATGTTAATCACTCTTTCCATGCATTCCCTAGTTATGATAGTCTCTTAGCACAAGAGAAGGAACATATTAACACATGTTTTGAACCTACACTCCCTCATATCTCTCCCATTTGTGAGGATGATGTGTTAGAAGGGAATACAAACATAGATAAAAATGATGATCATAATTTTCCTTCCCTTGATATCTCTCCTTTTAGTGATGAAGGTATCTTGGTGAAAGAAGGTCTTGTTTGTCCTCCTCATTCCCCTTGGGTAGATAGTATAACAACACAATATGAATGCATTTCCACCACCTTACCTACTCTCCATTCATCTCCCAACACCTCCCCTATTTGTGACAATACTTTCATGAATGATCCTGACCAACAAATTTGTGAGGAGGCTATGTTGACATTAGATGAACAAATCTTTAAAACCTATGACAATCCTCTTTATTTTTCTTCCCCTATTTTGGAAGTCATTGTTGGACAAAGGGAGGTAATCAAAGATAATCGTGAGAATCTTCTTGCTCCTTTTCTTAATGTTTCCCCCATCCAAAAACACATAATAAAACACAAGGATCCAATCATTAAAAACCAAGAATGTGATGATTTTTATTCTCTTGATGTCTCTCCCACTTGTGATGAAGCTAATTTGCACATTTTAACCTTATATGAACATATTACAATCTCTCCTAGTTGGGTAGATAATATGGACCAAGAGACTAAGGCATTACAAACACTGAATGGTTGCATAAAGTCTTCCCCTAATTGAACACATTCAACGATTAATAACTCTTTTGGTTGTGGTGAAGTTATTTTGGATGAATGAAACCTTAATTTTCATGAACATGTGGTTTGTTGTTCTCCTTCAAACTCTCCTTCTAGGGAGGATATTATGAACCGATACAATGATAACATGCCCTTCATAGACAATGAACACTCTCACTTGTTACGAGATGTTAAAAATATTCAACCTCACTACACCCTTTACCCACCTTCACATTCGCTTCATCCTTCGAATAAACCTCACTACACTCTCCGCCCACCTCAAACTAATGTATCACAACAACCAAGTTATAATACCATTTCTCATACATATAACACTTGAAATAATCCACAACTTTCACAACTAATCCCACCCTCTTTACCTTTACCCAATCTGCCCAGTGCTCCTTGTTACATCCCACAAACAAAGGAGTACAATCTTGTTGAACAATTAAAGAATACCCATGCAAAGATTTCTCTTGGGGATTTACTTCTGAACTCACCAAATTACAACATTCTTCAAATAGCCTTAAAACAAATCATAATTCCTCCTTCTACAACTCCGAGTGATGTGGCAACTCTCACCCACAAAAAGAATCTTAACATTACCTTCCATCAACATGAGCTCCCTCCTTTGGACTTGCATAAACAACATGATTCCTTTATTATAATTGCTCGATTCAATCGCAAAGGTATCAAACACACTCTCATAGATAATGGTTCTGCCCTTAATGTGTGTAGTGTGAATCTCCTTGATCGATTACATGTTGACAGGTCACAAATAATACCTGATTCTTCCTCTATTCGAGGATTTGATAATACAACTAAGCAACCACTCAGTGTAATCACTTTTCCTATTACGGTTGGGGTGGTTACTTTACAAAATCCTATTCATGTCATGCCTTATGATCTTTCATACAATCTTCTTTTAGGTAGACCATGGATTCATGAGATGAATGCAGTGCCTTCCACACTTCATCATATAATGAAATATGTCTATAATAATAAAATTTAGCAAGTTGAAGCAGCTATCGAGCTTGAAAGTTCCTTGCACCTA
The DNA here is from genome assembly GCA_007258455.2 of Sequoia sempervirens. NCBI lineage: Eukaryota > Viridiplantae > Streptophyta > Pinopsida > Cupressales > Cupressaceae > Sequoia > Sequoia sempervirens. The sequence continues at coordinate 118,225 of VDFB02270291.1, forward strand.
GAAAAAGGAGCTACAACTCCCTTGAAAACATTGATTCCAACATCCAATATTGACCCTCTTGAAATTGAACACAACGATGAGGAATCACCATCTAAATTATTTGGTGACGATTGGGGATCCTTAGACTTCACACCATCATTTATGGGCGAATACATAGTCACACAAAATAAAGGTGAGACACAAGAACAACCAACCATCATGTCAATGCTACATTCAGACAACCTTTCAAAAGCATTCGCCTCAATCCCTTTAGAAAATTCCACAAACTCCACAACAACCCTTGTTGAACACAACACCAAAGAACCACCCGATTCCAAAGCACTAAAATAGCTTTATGGAAAATGGTATGACCTCATGAAACAACTTGGGTATAGTGGAAAAGGCTATGGTGCTCAAGAAAAAGGTATCCACAACCCTATAGAGCCAAACACACAACAAACAACTCATGGTATTGGTTATTCTCCTTTGACCAAGATCACCAAACCTTCACTCAACATCAATGATTTCACACAAGAATCTTCTACGATTCTCGCTTATTCACAAAAATAACATTATATGCTACTCCTTGCAATGCCATAGTTGTAGGATAATAAGATACTCACTATTGCATGTTTTGCATCCATTGCAAGGGGTAGCATATTGTCATCCACTTTAGGCTCACCCTTGTCCTGCACTAAGTGGGGGGAAAAGAGTTAGACAACCTTATCCTTTGTATGTCACTTGTCATTGTCTCTTTCGACTACTCGTTAACTTTTCATGAACATATACGAGCAATCTTGAGATGTGAATGACATGTCTTGAGATTGACTCACATGTGACATACTCCCTTTCTTTGTTTTTCATTTTTCCTTGACATGATGCAGCCTAACTTCAAAAAATATTACTTGGCATAGGGCTTTCTAGGTTGGCTCTCATGTCTTGTTTTATTTTTTCTTTTTCTTTTCTTCTCTACTTTAATGTAATTTCTCATAAAACAATGTGTAGCAATTCCTTTAAAGTGGGGGGCATACATTACCATATTTCATTTTCATTCTTGTTTCCTAGTGTAGCCTTGCCATTTATATGATGTGTTCATCACTTTGTGGATGACATTGGGTGTGATGTATTTCATAATTGTGATCTATCTTAGCATATTACATTCCTCTTGGTGGACTGATGTGAAACATTGCATCCCCTAAGTTGCAAATATACTATTCTTTGATTGGTCCTCTCTTGGAGACATTAGAGACAATGTTCCCTAAGTGATTGACCTTGCATGAACTGAACAAGACTCCTTCGAACATTTTACATTTTTGCATCTTTACATTTTTTCATTTTTGTATTTTTACCACCTTGCATAATGTAGCTTGCATGATTGTGGTACTTTTTTCTTTTTTTTCATGAGCATTTTTCCCTATGGCACCTTGTTAAAGTTATCAATGGGTATAACTTTGATATGGCTAAGCAGGAAGCCCACCTAGTGGCATGACTTTTCCCCATAGCCACTTTTGTGTTTGTGAGTGCATACCAACTAGCATATGTGTCTTACCTTTTTGGGCTTTCTCACCCGTGGAAAGTAGTTCTATGGCCCTAGAGTGAGTACATTTGGGCCTTCTCACCTGTTGGATCGTCATGTGTTTGTTGCCCCAGAGTGAGTACATCTTTTCCATCCCATTTTTCTTCTCTCTTCTTGCCATTGCATGATTTTGTATCTTGGGGGCTTGAATTAGGATGTTGGATCCTCGGGGCTTGGCCACCTCCTTTGATCTTTTCATTCTTTGTCATCTATAGCTATACATGAGGATCTCTCTTGAATATCTACTTTAGTGTGAGTTTGAAGTAGGTTCATCCTCTCACTAAAGTGGGGGCTAAATGTGCCATAGAAAAAAGTACCCTTTGCTTGACATGGGATTAATTCATGCTAAATTGACTTAATGAAGCCTTGAATTAGGTGTTTTGAGGCATTTTATGCATCCAAACTAGGTCTTGGACCCTTTCAAATGAAATAACACGCTTTTAACGATGTCTTGTGAAGGTGTTGTAAAGTGTTGTAAGATACTTTCATGCTTTTCTAGACCTAATGAACTTATTTCTCCCTAATTCAACATTATAAAATGTGTCTAATAAAATTATCACATCAATTTAGAAGGCTTGTAACTTAAAATTAATGTTAAACTAGTGTTGTAATGTGTCCCACACATTCACATTGGTTCTTGTGCCTTCCTAGGCTATGTGGACCTCATTTTAGTGTTGTAAAGTGTATTAAATTACACTTTCACATTGATTTCTATGTCCCAATCCCTATTTGACCTTTACATCATCACTAATAGGAACCTATTAACCCATATTGTGCATCCCGAGGCTTTAATTGATCAAATACTTGACAAAGTTGCATTTTAGACCTTATTTCCTTATTCCTTGGCATCTGAGCTATCAAAATAGCCCTTGTGAGACCCATTCACCATGCATGGAATATCAGTCCCATCCAGGTGGGACCCATTCACCATGTGTGGCGAATGAGTCCCATTTGGCCCCATTTTGACCTTTGAGCGGGAAATAGAGTGAAATTTGAATTTAATTTCACTATATGTCAGCCTGTGATGAGGTATAATTGGGATACTAAGGCATAGTTATCTATAAATAAGTGTTTTTATCCTCATTTTACATCTAACTACTCATTTTTACATCTCTCATCATTAATTCATCATCTATCTTCTCATCCAAGTCAAGCAAGTTAGGGTTTCTTCATTAGAAGTCATCAAGTTAACTTTCTAAAGCATTCAAGGGTTGAATCTTCATGTATTGCTATAGAATTTCAAGATAAATTACCATGGAAAGGTAATAAATTCCATTTCTCCTGTTTCATTACTTCCTTTTATCACTTTGGTTTAATTACCTAAATGGGGTTTGACCAAGGCAAACCCACATGCCCTAACATTCAACATATCTCTCTTTTTTCTTGTTTATATGCAGATTTAGGACTCTGGGAAGCTTGGGAATCATTGAAGATCAAGTTGGAAATTCATTCAAGTCATCTCTTCATCATTCAAGTCAAAGAATGAACAAAAAGTCACTTTTAGACCTGAATCTGACAGTTTTTGAAGCGGACACCTGTAGAAGACAAAAGTGTAGATCTAGACCTACATAATCAAGTCTTGACTTTGTAATTCCTGTAGGAGGAATGTTTCTCCATGCATGGAAAATTAGTCCCACCTATAGGCCTAAAAAATAATTTTCTCATAATTCAACTCTCAGCAGTCAGAAACCTGTTTCTGGAAGTTTTCACCAAAAGTAGGACTAATTCACCGTCTGTTGTGAATTAGTCTCAATGGCCATAAAAAGTGACTATTGGAGCATTCAAAAACATTCAAATAATAGTAATCTACCTCTAGGTGCACTTTGATCTATCTCATCAACTTTTGTTTTCATTTTCTTAAGTTTCTAGTTCATATTTGCAACCAACACTCTATTTTCCAGCATCTTGCTTTAGGTTAGTTTACATTCATTTATTTGCATCTATAAGCATTCAAACACATATAAACACACTACACATCAATATTCCATATATCCTTACATTAATCTTGAGTGAAACATTGTACATTTTGGGCCCATCTTTCTCCTTTTAGGTGAAAATCCCTAGGAGAGCTAGAAAGAAAGTAGGTCACAAAATCCTTTGTTTCACATTCCAACACTGTAAAATTTTCTTGTGTTTTTAAATGGACATTGTCAAGAAAATAAAGGCTGCATAGATCGAAAGAATACTAATATCAAAAATTAAGAGGTAACAAGGAATAAGGATAGAATTCAATTTGTGCAACAACAATTACCTCAAATGCTTTTCCCAACAATTAAATGAATGAAACTATCTTAATAATATGAAATCTATAGAAAACTAGAGTAGTAAGATGTAGCACCAGAGTGTAGGGAAGGGTAAGCTTCGACAATCAACAAAGCATCAAATGGAAGACCCCTTTAGAATTCATGCAGCTTAATCTCATAATCAACTATATTAGTCAGTTCCGAAAACCAATATCACCCCACTTGTCAACCACAAACTGCAATCGATGATAAAAAGATACAAAATGAAAAATAGACTCTATGTTTTCGACTAGAGAAAGGTTGACTCATGTTCAAGCAAAAAGGGGAGAAGATAGAGGGCGATTTCTAAGAAAATATTACATTCAACAATTAGATGGAAAAGAATGAATGCCAAAAGGGTTACAAATTGAATATAACATCCTTAGTTAGGTTTCTCTAATTTGAATATATGAGAGAATCAATTACCACTGATGCCATTCATGGCTTTTATCTCGGCCAAGATAACTATACACTTAAATTTTCACAAAGAAACAAATGATAAACAATTATACAATTGAGAGAAACCATGGCTGGAATAAAGGAAGGAATTGGGTTTGAATCCTAAGTGCAAGCAAACCAAACATGAAAGTAGTTCTATTTGAGCAATGGAAGGATTAGAGGTGCAACTACATAGGTGTATTTAGATTTTTCTCTCAAAACAACTATCTCTTCCGCAAAGAACAAGGAACGAAAGTAAAAGTTTAGCAGAGATTTAAGGTTAGGAATAACCTACATAACCATGTATATTACTTTGCATGTGAACTACAGAGGAAGAGGCAAGGAAACTATCAGACACCACAATAAAATGCAGTGAATGGACTCAAGCAATACAAAATACTTGATAATAATTTCATAGTCCAAAGAGAATTTTGAATCAGTCCAAAGAGAATTTCGAATGGATAACTCAAAACTCAAAGGAGAAAGGTGAGCACAAGCCAAGTACCTAAATCTCCTACGCTCAACAACTCAAGAAGGCAAGCTAAAGAACACTTGTTCCATAGCCTCTAATTCTTATCCTTTGAGTTTGAGTTATCCATTCAAATTCCATAGTTGGCGATGGAAGGAGCAATTTAATTTAATTATTTATTAACAACCACATCCTTTATATTTCATAACATTAATTAATTTAATTATTAATTTAAATTCCCACTTTATTTAAATTAAATTTTAATTTAATTAACTAATCTAACAAGGCCATCAAACTATTAAGTTCACAATTTTAATGATATAATAACCAATGAAATACATGACATAACAAATAACTACTTACTTGAATAAAAAGTAAGGCCAAAACAGAGGGACATTACATTCAGACCTCTCACATAGTGTAGCCAACACAAAGCCTAGTCAAAACCCTAATTTTGAGGAGGTATAAATAGAAAAATAATAGGTCCAATGGCTCATTTGTGCATTTTGACTTTGAAAATTGAGGAGCTCTGAGAGAAGCTACAAAGATGTCACCTGTTCCACATACCAAGAATCGAGGATACTGCATCTGGACCTTTAGACGATCATACGGCACAAGAGAGCTAGTAAGTGTCTTTTAGCCCACTTTGTCAATTTTTAATTTCATGTATTTATAAGACCTGGAAAAATTTAGTAGGTAATTGTGTCATTTTTGATTTTCTGCAAGTGCTATTGCGAATGACGCAATTGTCTGCGAAACAAAACAAGTGATGGAGTCACACCTAGGTTAGGTTTAGGTTTAATATTGTGCAACATAATTTCCTTATAATGACACATGTGTGGTCTACAATTACACAACTGCTAATGCATGATGCAATAGACTAGAGAAATGAAACAACTAATTTAATAAGCTATAATTGATTGGGGATTTGACACAATTGATTCCCTACAATGTAAATGTGAAGGCATGCAACACAATTTTTTTAAGGAAATGCATATGAAGCTTGTGTGATGCAATTGAGATTGTGTGACATAGTAGCTTGAATGTGCGACACAATTGACTATTAAGAAATTTTCCCATTGAAAATAAAATTCCTTTTGCAACTTGTGTCTAATAGGTGTGAGTAGGATTTTTGATTGGCATGATGCTTGTAATTGTGACCATAGGTGACACTTGATCCCATTTACACACGGGAGTCCCAACCTTCCACATACCAACTATGAGACCAGTTGACCAGTGCTGAGAAGCATAGGTTATGGTATCTTGGTTTATATCATGAGACTTATATTCCTTTCACCAAGGCTAATAGAGGTTTACTAACTGCACTCACGTATAGATTGCATTTAGAGACATGCTCCTTCCATCTACCAACATCAGAGGTGAATATGACCCTAGAGGACGTCTATTAGATATTACGATTACCTATTGGAGGGAGCAAGTCAGGTATGACCTGGGATGTGGATATTAGGCACTCCTGGACTACTATATAAATGAGGATGCCAGAGTCCTGGGCATAGATCGGTATGAGATCAAATGGGAGACTTTGGTAGAGAGCTATGAGAGGTTTGATTGCATCCTGTGCATGTTGATTGTCAGGGCCATTATTCTAGACCGTCGAGGACGCAGGTTCCCAGTTGGTTGGGGAGACATGTTGGTAGATATGATTGCCAGGGATATAGTGTATTCATGGGGGCCATGTTTACTAGTGATGCTCGATTTATAGCTTCATGATATCACATACCAAGATGGGCAGTCAATGAGCTATGGTGTGACACTTTTGGTGGTCTAGGCGTGGGAGCACATTGCTATGTTCTGACCGCTAGTAGGTCATTAGTTGGGGGCCAATGTTTCATATGTTTACATGTATAGAGGAGCAGTGACACAGACCCATGTTGGGGATGTGGGATATTGGAGGCATGGTATTGATACCATGGCCAACTTCATTTGGAGGTCGTACAGAGATTGCGCCTAGTGGCTAGATGAGGGAAATAATTTTCCTTGGTGCTGAAAGTTGAGGTATTTGATTGGATGAATAGTCTATTCCCAACAAATTATAGAGATGTATCTTCCTGAGTGATTCCTGTGATAGTCTAGTGAGTAGCAGGGTGTACCGCGTGGTTTAGCAGAGTTTTCCAGGACTTCCTAAAAGGTGACGCCATGGGGACTAGTTATACCGGTGCCCACAGTAGAGCAGGGGATTGATGACTTGTAAGTGGTATAGTGGGCATGGAGAGGGGGTCCAACATATGTAGGGATGACCGTAGATTATGATGCATGGTGGAGAGCTTATAGGTCAGATCAACTCACTAATCTAGACTAGCCAACACCAATAGTACATTGAGTTAGGGGCCCACGAGGTCAGAGAGGGGGATGATGCCGAGGAGATAGAGGACAAGGAGGAGATGGAGGGTAGGGAGGTAGGAGGGGGGATCATGAGGATGACAGAAGAGGCAGAGGTAGGGGATAGAGGTAAAGGGTAGGGAGATGATATACACCACTCTCTCCTATCATAGAGGAGGGAGAGGAGGAGAGACACGAGGAGAGGACTACAAACGAGGGGAGATAGAAGGATGCACCACCTCAGGTGGGACAACATGATGTGATAGTAGAGGTGGTGGTGGAGGAGGTAGAGCAGCTAGAGGAGGAGAGGCAGGAGGAGGATGTGATGGGAGAGGTAGAGTGCATCCTCTAAGAGAGGATTGTCTTGGGGGAGGACATGGAGGCCTTTGATGACATCCCAATTAGAGATGGAGAGTGGGGAGTGGATCCAAGGATATTATATCTTCAGGTCAGGGTTGAGGCCATGGAGATTGAGGTAGGGACACTACGTGTAGAGAGGGATGGTCTTAGGATAGAGTGAGATACTCTACAACTACAAAGGGATACAAATGTGATCAAGCGATAGGAGGTAGATCAACACATTATAGATTTCATTACTACCTACGGTGGGACCACAACAGATATGGCTCAAGATATTGCCAAGGTTAGTCGATGAGAGTATTATTATAGAGACATATGAGAGGCCACCATCAGAGCATAGGTCCTCAAGTTCACCACAATGATCACCCAGATGGGATGAGGGAAGCTTTGGATAGAGCCTATTTTGACATATATACCAGGACACTTGTATTTTGACCATCGAGCCTATGAGCTCTATTTTTGAGATACATTTTTGACATGGTTCTGTGGCACATTTTGAGCGATATACGATATGATTTTGGTGGCAATTATATAATGTGTAGTCTATTGCTATTTATTTATTATATCATGGATGATTTATTTTTTTATGATGTTTATGCAATCTATATGATGATGTAATGATTGTATATGTTGATGCCTTATATGTGATATCTAGATGATAGATACATGCATTTAATTTTATGATGTTATAGATGTCATGTATATGCCAAGTTATGTGTATGAGGGATGATGATTATGAAATGTCATGCCATTTTATGTTTATATGATACAAATGCAAATATGTATGCAATATGATGGATGGTCATCGATTATGATTATAAATGTAGGTGTGACATGTATGTAATATGTTATGCAAATTGTTATGTTATATAATAATGGATGATTATATTGATGCCTATATGCCTATATGTCATGGATATTTTTGTATTTTCTAATGCAATATGTATGGTCTAATATGCATGCATGATAATGCCTATATGATGCTTCTAACATTAATATATATGCATGATATCTTTTTGTGTGTCATAGGACACGCTGTCAAAATGAAAATGGAAGAAATGTTAGTGTGGAAGACATAGATGTTAGTATGGAAGGACTTCAATGTTTTTCCAAATAAATAATAGGCCTTGCATTTAATCATCATTGGGTGGTAAAAAAAAATGAAAAATGGACAAAAACACCATGGTATGACATAGACCAAAGTGTGCATGGTCATCCACTTGCAAGAAACAGACAGTTGCAGACAAGGAATGTCCTGATTCATACTAAATACAAAGCTGCCCCAACCTTTTTGCCATGACAATCCACAAACAACAATCAAATAAAAGAGTGATGAGATATTGACTCGCTCCTCTAAATCCTTCGTTGGAAATCATCGAGAGAGCTAGTAACATGACCAAATAAAAATCAAAAGAAAATAAGACAATAAGACAATAGTCATTCAAATCATTTTCCAAGTGCTTGCCAACATATGTTTCAAGCAAGTGACAAGTTGATTGTTTGACTTTGCCTGTCTTCAGGAAGGACACATCCTGATAAGGCAAATGAAATATTTTTGACAAATGAAAAAATTCTTGTAGAAAAAAGGACACATCCTGCATAAGACCTAGATTTGACTGATTGAACATTTGATGTTGGTTGATGATTGACTAAGTTGACCTGAATGTTTTGTTGAATAGTTTTTCTATTGATTCATGACTTGTTGTGTGATGCTTTGAGTGGCAGTTTGTGTGTCTGGATGTCTAACTTATTTTGGTTGACTTAACAAACCCTAAAAAGGATAAACTAGGGGGCCTCAGGGGCTCATTGATAGATGGCCTTGCCTACGTAATAATGCACAGAGACCTTGTAGTTTGACATGATGTGACTTTACCTTATTGAAAAATGACGTAATCATGATTTGAATTTTATTTGACAAAATTCTAAGGGACTAACCTAATGGCTCAACATCATAAAGTGAATAACAATGGATGAACGAGTCACGGGCATGGTGGGAAAAAGAGGACTTTGAAATTTCAAGCAATGGAAATGGAGTAGACAAGATTAGTGAGATCTCTAGCCCGAATCGAGGAGTTGATTTCAAGTAAGAATCAAGGTAAGGATGATTAGGATGAGGTGGACTCTGGAGTAAAAATCCTGGTGGAACCGGGTGGAAAGGATATTTTGGCGGTTACTCCCATGGTTCCCCTACCAAAAAAAATGAAAAAGCTAATGAGTCGGTGGGGACCACTGTCGGCATTGGAGGTAATCGCAAACCCTGGATTTCTCTATTTGGGGTAAAACCTAATGGAAAATCTTCTTTCCCCCCGGTGTAAAATATCTCAGAAAAAGGTAAGTTTGCAATTTTTGTGCCAAATTTGTTAATCGATCATAATATTGCTTTAATGGAAAGAACCCTGGTTGGGAAGTTTATGGGCCCTAGACCAAACATCGAAGTTGTCAGGGAGTTCATTAAAAATAAATGGAGAACAAATGGAAAAGTTTCAGTTGCTACTCTTCCAAAGGGTTTTTTTGCATTTGAATTCACTTGCAGAGAGGACATCTTGGCTGTTAGAAGTGGGGGTCCTCGGGTTATAGGGAAATCTTCCCTAGCTCTAAAGAAGTGGTCCTCAAATTTGGACCTTTCGGATTCCATTTTTGAGAATGTCCCAGTTTGGGTCAAACTTTCGAGCCTTCCCCTAGAAGATTGGAATGAGGATATTTTTTATGGTATTGCGAGCTCCTTTGGAGAGCTCCTTTCTATCGACTCAATGAAAGCTACTAAAAAGAGATTGGTGTTTGCTAGAATATGTGTAGGGGTCTCTCAGAATGTTGACCTTCCCTCATCGATCGAGATCCAGTCAAAATTGGGTTCTTGGGCATAGGAAATTGAGTTTGAAACCATCCCATTTGCTTGTTTCAAATGTAGAAAATCTGGACACTGGGCTAAGAAATGCCCCTTAAATGCTACCAAAGAGAAAGAGAAACCAGCTGGTTCTTTGAAATCGATATGGCAAAAGAAATCAAGAGGTGATAGCCTTGAAAATAAAGAGTCTAATGGTCAGAGTACGTCAGAGTACCTCTAATGAGGCTGATGTGGTCATGGAAAATAATGGAGAAGTTCGGCTAGTACCCCAGCACATGGATCTGGAGAAGACTTCACCTAGTAAGGAAAATAAATCCAATGAGGATTAGTTGGCGGGGGAAGATAATTTGATCCAAGATGCTTATCCCTTTTCCCAAGAACTAATCCCAACAGTGAAAAATGATGAGACCCCAGGTTTGGAGGATATTCCTATTCAGGGGCTATCCTTAGAGCTGAACATCCCTCTCCTTCTCCATTCCTCTGTTGGTCTTTCTCCTCTGGGAGTAGAGGACTTTTCGGATCCTAAATCCTTTGATGTGGTCAAGTATTCTTTCAAAAACCTGGACCATTCATCTTACCTTTCTAGCAACTTCTCTTCTTCTCATTTGAATGGTATCATGGAAACATTACTCTAGGAAGAAAGGCTCTTAACTGATAAGGAATGGGAATCTAGTAAAGAGACAGATAGCCAAGAAGAGACAGATAAAGAAGAGTTCTTATCAAAGAAAAAGAAAAATAAAAAAAAACAATGGAAGACTCCAAGTGGTATTTCAACTAGATCAAAAACAAAGGTAGACTGTGGAGCATCTAAGAGCTCTCAAGGAAAAAAATATTTTAAATGGACAAGGGAGCATAATAGTTTTCAGGATATTGCGGATGGATCTCATAAAACCATCCTGGAATGCCTCAAATCCCCTAGTAATTCATGAAGATTATGTCTTGGAATATAAGGGGACTCAATAGCCCCCACAAGCAGGATGTTCTAGGCAATTTTGTTAGAGACCATAAGCCTGATATTCTTCTTATTCAGGAGACGAAAATGTCAAAAGAAAAAATTGAAAAGATGAAACTTTTCTAGCACTGTAGTACTCATGGAAACAATTCGAATGGTGCTTCTGGAGGTATTGCTACCTTCTAGAATAACCACATTATCAATGGGGAGCTGATTTTGGAAGGCACAAACCATATTGCTACTAGATTCAAACATATCAGGGATAGTTTCAGTTGGATCCAACTAAATATCTATGCCCCTAATGATAAAGGACTAAGAAAATCCTTTTGGATGGAGCTGGCTGCTTTTAGGAGGATTTTTGATAGAGAGCCTTGGATTGTTATGGGTGATTTCAATATGCCCTTAATGAATGGAGAAAAATTTGGAGGTTCCTAGATCAATGTAAAGAGTAAAGAGGATCTTCAGAGTTTCATTGATAACCAGGGTCTGATTGATTTGGATTTACATGGAGCTTCCTATACCTGGTCGAATCGCAGAAAGGGGTTGGAGTTTATACAGGTTAGATTAGATAGATCTTTAGTTTCCAATCATTGGTTTTTTGAGTATTACTGTTCTCTTAAAGCTCTCTCTAGAATTGGCTCTGATCATTTCCCTATCATTTTTGTTGCGGATCCTATAAAAATGAAGAAAAAAATCCCTTTTAGAGTGGAAAAAATGTGGCTCTCTCATCTTGCTTTTAAAGAGGAAATTAGGAAATGGTGGAATATAAGTATTTCTGGCACTGCTATGTTTAGAATAGCTAAAAAACTAAGGGAAGTGAAATGTAACTTGAAAAAATGGAAAAAAGAGTCCTTTGGGAACATCTTTAAGATCGAATCTGCCCTTCAAATGGATCTGGGGGAGATTCAATATAAAATCCAGAAGGAGGGATATTTGAATGACACTAAAGAAAAAGAGAATGAGCTACTTATTAAAATGCATGACATTATTGGAAAGGAGGAGGAGTTTTGGAGAAAAAGATCTAGAGCGTTATGGTTATCTGTAGGTGAAAAAAATACCAGGTATTTTCATTTATCGGCCTCAAAACATAGAGCTTTCAACATAATATCTCAAATTGAAGTAGATGGAACTAAGTATGAGGAGGAGGAGGATATTAGAAAGTATGTTGTCTAAGAATGATGAAATTAATCAAAATGATCAGGACCATTTAATAGATGCTATACCAAAAGTGATCAACCAGGAAAATAACACTATGCTGTCTGCTATTCCTTGCAATGAGGAAGTCAAGTGGGTTGTTTTCTCCTTTGATGGGAGTAAAGCCCCGGGTTCAGATGGATTCCCTCTTTTTTTCTTCCAATGGTTCTGGGAGACTGTTGGAGATGATGTTGTGAATGTTGTTAAAGAATTTTTTGGATCCAGAAGTCTCCTAAAAGAATTGAATTCCACCTTCCTGGTTCTAATCCCTAAGAAGCCTGGAGCGATAAACTTTGAGGCCTTTAGAGCCATAATCCTCTGTAATTCTATATATAAAATCATCTCTAAGGTTTTGACTTCTAGATTATTAATTATTTTTGCTTCATTGATCTCACCTCAACAGAATGGCTTCGTTCCTAGTAGAAAAATCCTTGACTCTATTGTTTTTGTGCACGGAAATATCCATTGTTTGGTGGAATCTAAGACTGAAGGATTCTTGTTAAAGCTTGATATATCAAAAGCCTATGATAGAGTTGACTAGACTTTCTTATTTAAGATTTTAAAGGCCTTTGGTTTTTGCAATAGGGTTCTTCAAATGGTGGAACAACTTATGTCTACTGCTTCTATTTCTGTTATGGTCAATGGATCCCCAACTACTTTTTTCCAAAGTACCAAAGGTCTAAGACAGGGTGATCCTATTTCTCCTATTTTATTCACTATCATGGCTGAGAGTCTTGGAAGAAATCTAAAATTTTTGATTGACAACAGATCCCTTTGTGGTCTTAACCTTTCCTCAAGTAATATGGTTTTCTCTCATCAAAAATTTGTTGATGATACTATGCTTTTGGGTAAGGCCTCGGTCTCGGAAGGTAAAACTTTGAAATCTCTGCTTGATAAATATGGGAGAGCGTCTGGACAGCTGATTAATAATAAAAAAAGTTCTCTATTCTTCTTCAACACTCCTGCTCACAGACAGACCAAAATTGCTACAATCCTTGGTTGTAGGGTGGATTCCTTGCCTGCCACCTATCTTGGCTTACCCTTGAGCCTTAAACCTCCTGAATCCTTTTGGGTTTTTTTGGTTGAGAGGTTTAGCAAAAATCTTGCTAGCTGGAAAGGTGCTCTGCTAAGTCAAGCGGGAAAACTTCAACTCCTCAAAGCTTCCCTACATAATTTTCTGATCTATGCTTTGAGCCTCTTCAAGATTCCTGCTAAGTTTGTGGATGCCATAGAAAAGATTCAAAAAATATTCCTTTGGTTGGGTGTTGAAGAAAAGAAAAGACTTCCTTTAATTGGTTGGGATCTGGTGTGTAGACCAAAAAAGACCTGAGGACTTGGTCTTAGAAGAATCAAAATAATCAACAAAATCCTTCTAGCAAAACAAATATGGATAATTTTCTCATCTTTAGGTGAATGGACTGAAATCCTAGCTTGTAAATATTTAGAGAACAATTGTTCTCATATTTTGCTAAAGGATTCCCATCTTCTTCCTATAGGTTCTACTTGCTGGAATAATCTGATCATTGGGAAAAATATTGTGGACTCTGGAACTGGCTAGCAAGTCAGAAGTGGAAACCAAACTGGATTTTGGGAGGACAGATGGTTGTTCAAGGAGCCCCTTATTAAAATTGACTCCTTTAGTGGGTGGGCTGAGAATTGCAAAGCTCATTTTGGATCCTATGTGAAAGACTACAGAGTGAATGGAAAATGGGTGGATCTGTGTCTTATCAGTTAGGCTCTTGCTCCTATTCAGTCTTCTTTATTGGCTATTAGACTTTGCTCTGATCAGTTGGAAGATCATCTGGTATGGATTGATGAACCCTCGGGCAACTATTTAGTTTCGTCTGCTTTTTCTAGGATTACTTCCTCCCAGGGCTCTCCTCCCTTTTGGTTGAAGGCTTGGTTCAAACATTTGGTCCCTAAAATCAACATTTTTTTCAGGATCCTTCTCCAAAATAAGGTGCTTACGATTGATAATCTGTGTAAACGAGGCTTTCAAATACCTAATAGATGTTTTCTTTGTAAGAGGGAAGCAGAGTCAGTGCGTCATATGTTCCTTCATTGTCCTTTTGCTGCCTCAATCTAGGAAAAAATTATCAGCTTTTGGAATCTCTCTTGGGTTTTTCCTTCGTCTGTTGAAGACTTTTTCCTCCAATGGAAAGCTCTGACTCACAATCCTGTTCTCAGGTTTCTATGGGACTTCTCTTTCCCTCATGTTGCTTGGGGTCTTTGGAAAGAACACAACAATAGAATTTACAGAGACAAAGAAGCTTCGGTGGATATTGTTTTTGATAGAATTATCAGATTCTTGAAAGAGAATGTCAATACTATCCCCCAGAAGGTTAGTAATTCTGAGAAAGCAGCTCAATCGTCTTATGACCTTATAGTTGCCAAGGAATGGAATATTAGTCTCGATTTTCCTTGCGCCCCTAAAAAAGCCAAGAAGGATAGAGAGGATGTTCACTGGTCTCTCCTGCCTAATGGATGGGTCAAAGCTAACTTTGACGGTGCGGCTAAAGGTAATCCGGGGGCGGCGGGCTGTGGTGGAGTCATAAGGGACTCCTTTGGCAACTTTCTCGGTGCTACGGCCACTCCTCTTGGGTCCCAAACCAATCACTTGGCTGAGGCTGCTGGCGCTTTTCACATTATAAATTTAGCCCATAGTCTTAACTTTAAAAATCTCTGGCTTGAAGGTGACTCCAAAAATATTATTGACTGTCTTTGTGACAATTCCCCCCCTCGTGGACAATTAAATCTTGGATTGATGATGTCACCTCGACTCTTGCTAAGTTCGACAAAATTAAAATTTCACATGCCTATAGAGAAGCTAATACTGTGGCGGATTTTTTTGCTAATGAAGGGGTTAGGAGTAATGATCAGAGCACTTGGCTAAACTTTAATGATCTAAGTGTTAATTTTCAGGCTTTATTGAATTATGATAAATCACATGGACAAGAGGCATGTCATCTCTTTAATGAGGACAGGATGGAGTTATCACATCACAATCATTAGATTGTATGGGACCGAGCTTATTTGCTTAGTCTGCAAGGTGGATTGGCACGCTTTGTGGGTTCTTAGATTTAGCAGGACCAATTCTAGTAAAGATATTGTGTTGGTGTGCCCCACTGTGTTTGCTAAGATGGGTGGAGACAGGAAAAGAACTAAGCTGAATAGCTATGAGATGCACACAAGAAATGTTAAGGCTTGGAATAAAGTTAAAAGCGGGGGGTTACTTCCATTCCTAGAGAAGCTCCATGGTTCTAGTCAAGAGGCTACGGATCTTTTTGAGAAAAATTGGGATAATGGGAATCTTACCCTATTTGGTAGGAATGTCAAGCTCAACAAAAACCTGATAGCTAAAGTGACAGGAATGTCGATTGATGGGAAAAAGTTTTTCAGGGATAGGGTTTTTTCCGATGATGCCATCGTCAGATTTCCTAAAAAAGAGAAAGAAAAGCTGAAACTGGTAAAAATTGCTAATAGTTTCTTTGATTTTGACACCATAAAATCCCTGTGGAGAAAGGTCCTACGTGTCATCATGGAGTACATAACTGTGGATGGTCATTTCACCAAGGTCTACGGTTATCACTTTGCCCTGCTCAACCATTTCCGCTACAAGGTAAGGGTTTCTTTCCCCTACTACCTTTTCTGCTCTTTGAGGAAAAGTCTGGATGACCACAAAAAAAACCCTAGAAGATTCCCTATTTTGCATACTAGTCTGATTAGATTAATTGTCGAGCATTACCAAAAAATGCCCGTCCCTGCTAATCTTGAAGCCTCCCCTAACTCTGAGGATGACGATACTGAACCCAGCTGCTTGAGGTTTTTGCCCAATTTAAGTTTGGCTAGAACTATCCTTAGTCTACCTGCTGCCCATTCGGGCAAGAAAAACCCTAACCCTCTTACTATTAAAGGTTGTGTTGTGCCCGAGCTGGAAAGCCCCTCCCTTAAAACCAATCTTATTGATAAGAATCCCAAGGCTAAAAACTTTGTTTCGTACTCTGAAGATTCCCCTGACTCTGAGGCGTCTAGTGCTAATAATACTGAGCCCTCTGTTGACCTGTCGATGGATAGAATTACTAGAATTGGGTCCCCTGTCACTCCTGTCCCTGATAATACTTGTCTCAACACTGATAGGGATCCCTCTATGGATGTTTTGAATTTAGCTAGAAATAATGTTGATACCCATTTCAAACTTTTGAAATGGACTTTCAATGAAATTAATGAGCTAAAGATAAAAAATTAGGCCTTGTAAAGTAAGATGGAATAGTTTGGAGCCAAGGTTGTGGCGATTGAAAAAATAGAAGTGCAGTGAAGAGATCACAATCTCAGCAATGACACTCAGAACTAGGCTAGAAAAAATAGAAATATTGAAATTGAGATGGAAAAAATGAAAAATACTATTAAAATCATTGGTGAGAAAAACAATTGTATGGCTAGACACAATGCCATAATTATCAATGCCATGACTGAGAAACTGGACAAAGCCCATCAAGGGTCTCTAGTGGTTGATCTGGAGGATACCAATGAAAGAAACTAGGAGGAGGATGCTGACATCTCTAAGAGAACTAGGGCCAATCTGAAGAGGAAGGTTTCCCCCACTCCTCAGATGGTTCAAATGTTTAAGAAGGGTGTTCATGAGATGAAGAATTTGGAGGCAGAGACTAAGGCTGTCCTGAAGACTTGTGGCTAGTCACAGCTAGTTTTTTGTTGGCTTTTTTGCTGGCTTTTTTGACCTTCCTGGTCTTTTGCGGTTGGCTACTGTTCATTCTAATTTTATCCTATTGTGTAGCTGGTTGTTTTTGTTGAACTTCTCTTTCTTTTCTTTTATTTTGTAAAACTTTGTGGTTTTGGTCCTATAAAACGTTTACCCGCTATCAAAAAACATTACATACATCCTAATTTGAGTGAATCATTTGCATTTTTGGCCCTATTTCTCTCCTTTTAGGTGAAAACCCTAAGAGTGCAAGAGAAGTCTTAGGGGCACCAAAAATCTATGTTTCATTTTCGTGAACCTAAATCTTGAAAACTTTGCATTTATGATTGCATTTACATATTGCATCTTAGTTCACATTTGCATTAACATTCAATTAGGATATTGTTTTGTTATTGCATTCTAGGACTTTTCATCTTGCTTTAGTAAAAACTTCATTTAAATTTCATTCTTGCATTACATCTCATTGATAAAACTAAAAATATGCATTCTACATCTTTGATTGCATATTTTATATAATTTAAATCATCTTTAAACTTCTAAAAAATATCATACTGGGACTCATTTTCCACCCAAGACGAATTAGTCCCTTTGTACTTTTTAAACAACATTTATGGCATTTTTCTAGCATTTGTATACATTTATATTTTCTATAGTTAGATCTCTGTTATAGTTAGTATATTTTTTGTTATTGGTATTTTAAAGCTCATAGTTTAGATTGCATTTTCATTCACTGATCCTTTGTGGTACTTGTATGATTGTTTGGTGGATCGTTGATAATACTTTAGTGAGAAGAAGTTATAGACTCATGGCATCTCGTGATAGCACTTTCATTGTGGACCTTGGGATCTCAAAAGCTCCTCCTCCTAGTATGGACAATGGTGCATTAGACACTAACAATACCACTTCCATGCCTTCACCTTTCCATACAATGAATGTTGATAACCAAAAAAATTCCCTCCCACAAGAAAAAGTCACTAATATTCATGAGGACTTTGCACATTTACAACAAGACTTGTCACTTGAAAAAATTTCCACCACTACTATACCTGCCATTAATAATCTTCATCCTTTGATTGAAAGTGATGATGGCTTGCAAGTGATGAAGAGAATTGCAGAGATTTACAATAAAATTGCTTCTTCTAATACTCAATCCGCAAGTATTCCTATAAGCCAAGGAGGACTTCAAGTTTCTCCCCCTTCAACCATAGCATCCATACCAACTTATACCAATCTATAAGTCCACACAACTATGCAACAAGTTAACTATGTGGCTACTTCTCTCCTGATTCCACCTAGCATTCCTACTTCTCTTATGGCATCACAAGTCCTTTCCACCACCTTCACACCCCTTAGCATTCCTTTCACTTACACTCCACCATTTTCCCTTCCACCTCAACCTACTTACCCCAATCTTGTTCTTACACAACTCCTTAATACTATTTCATCCATGCAACACCAACTTTCAACCATTAGTCAAGGTCAAACTACTCCACCCACATATCATGTCCATAACATCCCCTTATCCTTAGAAATCGTACGTACCTCAATGCCACAAGGGATAGAAATTCCTTGATTTGAGAAATACGAAGGAAAATGAGACCCTATCAATCATGTTAATGCTTATATAGCTTTGTGTAGTGACTTTGTCCTTGACAATAAACTTTTAGCAAAAAATTTTCCAAGGACCTTGAAAGACACTACCTTAGAATGGTTTTCCAACTTTCCTAATCATTCCATTTGTTCATTTAATCTATTGGTGGATGCTTTCATAAGTAACTTACAAGTTCACATGGCATCTAAGAAGACAATGGCTGACCTCATGAGATGTATAAAAAACACGAATGAAAAAGTAACAGATTTTATCTCACGCTACCAATCCCTGTATGCTCAAATTGATGTCAAGATTCTAGATGCACATCTACAAAAAATGTTTATCAAAAACTTGCACACCAACCTTTAGGATAAATTAACCATGATGAAATTCCCTTCATTCATGCATTTATGTACAACCTTATGTGACTATCAAAATTTGGTTTCAAGTTGTGATTCCAAATTAACTTCTAACCAAGCTGAAAAACCCAAACACAACAATCAAAACCAAAGCAACACACAAAACTTTTGCAAACCTACTAGAGGCTTTTTACAGTTTAATCAGCCTCCTTCACCACAACCAGAACCACCAATCCCACCTATTCCAACTCAAGTGGCAATTGTTAAAGCATCAGTGCCTTATACCTATGGGGATCTAAAGAGACAATTTACACCCCTACCTGATACCCTTCACAACACAATGAACCAATTAATTGAAAAACACATGCTTACTTTTACACCCATTAGACCACTTGATCTGAATCATCCCTTAGCACCTACCCTCAAACCAAATGCTTATTGTCATTTTTATTGCCAAAATGGAAATGACACTGAAAACTACAAGTGTCTAAAACATTTAGTTCAAGACCTCATTAATTCAGGCCATTTGTCCATTGTGAGTGTTCATGATCAAGGCAATAAGTCTGTTGCATCCTTTAACTAGAACTTGCAAATTTTCACCCATCCCATGCCTAAACATACTACCTCATTTGTCAATGCTAGTGAACCTTCAAATACTAATGTAATGACCATTGATATAACTAGTGAACAACATGATACAACTCCTACTATTACCCAATTTTGTCCTATATATAACCTTGTGGCTACGATAGATGTTATCCCTTGTAAGGGCCAAACCACTAAATCTCTTGATATTACCTTTTCTGCTAAAGACATACTACAAAAGCTTCTTGATGGTCCTCTCTACGTAGCTAGTAGAATCTATGACAAGCCCACTAGTGGGATATTAATAGATCCTGCTTGTGGTGAGAGCGTGATCATAGAGGAGTTTCTAGTATTACATGAACTATAGGAAGATGATTATAATAAACCCATTGCATGGATTAAAATGCATACTAGTTTTTCATTCCCTATGATCGAATCGATTGTACTCCCCTTATAGATAGGACCTAAGACTTTAGATGTAACATTTTCAATTATTCTACAATCTGACCAATTTCATTTGTAGTTAGGTCACCCTTCGCATCACTCAATGAAAGTGCTCTCCTCAGTTGTTCATAGGTGTTTGAAGTTTCCACATGACAATGTCATATTTACCATACACCATAGTGGCTTTAATCCTTCAACTTCCAATGGTTACTTCTCATTAGAAGCCTTTTGGTCTGAACCCATGGAACCCATCATCCCTTGTAGGGACTTCTTTCTCATTGCTTATCAAAAGTTTAAAGCCAAAAAGATAGCCAAATTATCTCTTCGTAATGTATCCCTGTCCACTTCCACACCTCCTATCATAGATGAAACCATGATTCAACCTAAGTTTGACATTGAAAAAACCATAAAAAATCTTGAAAAACCACCTCTTGACACTTTCTAACCATTGTTTAAATGACCAAGGGAACATGAAACAAACCCTACTCAACCTTCTCGAATTAAACAACTATACAAAGAAAAAGAGAAAGTGATTAATCTGTCTTCTTTTGTTTCTTCTGTTCTAGTTTATTTCGAAGTAGAAGAACCTATGATGAATCAATCGGCTCTTACACCTCAACAACTCTAAAACAAAATCAAAAGAAACTACGGTGCTAGGGAACATAGGTGGCATTGTCGTCTCCTTGCTCACCAATCTCGCATGAAAGAAAATAAATAAAATAAACCTCCACCCTTGATAGAAGTAATAGATCACCCTCCTTCCCCTGACTTTCCACAAGATAGTCCAGTGCAACAATAACAACAAAAAAAACTAATCCAACAACCTTAGCTTTTAATACATCCTGCATCTTTAGAAATCACCCTTCATCCTTCTGTTGTCATTGATCTTGATGATGATGATGACGTAGATATTGCCAAAATAGATGAAGAAATGCATAATGACTTAAACTCTTTGTTTTCATCCACAATGAGCTTAAATGATAAATCTTCTCCACCAAAGTAAAGAACCTGGTACAACTCCTAGTTCGACACTTGCAATTATTCCTTTGGATGGTCAACTTCCCTCGCATTGCACTGAACATGATTGGGAGGTGGATGACTTGTTAGATGGTTAACTTTCATTTTCCTAGCTAGCCTTTTATCTTTTTCCTTTTCTTTTCATGTGTGTATCGTGTTCCCCTGTATTGTGCATTTGATGCTCTCTCTCTTCATACACTTCTATTCGAATCTCTATTCTTCTATCTGTCGTGTATTGTCTTTTTCTCTTTTTGTTTTGTGTTCTCCTTTTGGGGATGACACAAAGCGTAGAGACACCCAAGATGTCTCTTCCATGTTGACCCAAATGGTCCTTGTCATTTTCATTTTTCATTTTTTGTTTTCCTTTTGGGGATGACGTAAAGCGTTGAGACACCATTATGTCTCTTCCATGTTTACCGAAACCATTTATTTAACTTTTTACTTTGTCTTTTCTTATGTTTTTCCTTTTAGGGATTATGCAAGGAATTGAGACCGAAATTTCTCCTTCATGTTGACCCAAAATATTTTTCATTTTTCTTTCACCTTTTCATTTTAATTTTTCCTGTGTTTTCCTTTTGGGGATGATGCAAAGTGTTGAGACTTAATTTCTCTTCCATGTTGACTGGCTTGGACTTTATTTTCCTTTTGTTTTCCTCTTTTTTGTGTCATTATTCTAGTTCATGTGCTTTGGGGAGTGATGACAATTT
>VDFB02270291.1:140179-180548 GCA_007258455.2 Sequoia sempervirens
GAGGCATACGTTTGGAATAGGGGTATATGTATTCAATTGAGAGTCTAAGGCTTCTAAAGTAATCTGCCCATTATTTGCATCCCTGTTCTGAGCAGCAGCACAATCTCTGCATTTAGAAGAGGCTCAAAAAATATATGGATCTTGTAGCAGAGCATATACTGTCAAATGCCATTCATCCCCAAATTAACGCCTTTATGGAAGGATTCAATGAACTAATACGAAGGCATCTTATATCAATATTCAATGATTAAGAACTTGTACTTCTGGTCAATGCCCTTCCTGAAATCGATCTTAATGATCTGACGTCCAGCACATAATTCATAGGATATACTTTAGCATCTCCTGTGATTCAATGGTTTTGGGAGGTTGTGCAAGGATTTTGCAAGGAGGATGTTGAATGCTTGTTGCAATTTTTCACATGAACCTCAACGTCTGCCTTCAGCCTTCAGCTCACACATGTCATAGATGGTTCTACCTTCAGTTATAATATATTAAATTATTTTAATATATTAGTTTTTTGTTATGCATATCTACATTACTCTGTAATCTTTCTATTGTGTTTTTAATAAAGTGATTTTTTAGTGTTTGTTATGCATACCTTGCCTCCAATTGGTGCATGCGTCTCCCTCTTCAGTTCCTGCGCCTGTAGTTTACTTCCTCTTTTATATTTTGATTTCATCCAAAAATAAATATCCTCTCAAGTTTGTATATAAAAATTCATGCACAATTTAACGATTTTTACTCCAGTTGAGTCTCCTAATTTTGGGTTTACATGAATCCCCACTATTATTATTATTATTACTAGCATATATATATTAAACATTAATATATATAAAATGTCGAGAGTTATCCTTTTGGAGACACTTATTTTCGTCATTTTTTCTATTTGATAATGATAACTCTCAACATATTTTTTATATATTAATATTTAATATATGTATGCTAGTATAAATAATATGATATGTATATATGTTGATCTATGTATGATTTTATTTTATTTTTCAAAGAATAGATATAAATGTAACTAATTGTATTAAGAAAGGAAATTCAAAGAGGAAACTATTTTTTTTTCTCTTTATTTTTTAAAATTTCTCTTAGTACTTAGGTTTGTGAAGACCTTTAATACATGATTTTATTAAATTTGATGTTAATAGAATATTTAATTTAGATTCAATAAAAAATTGATTCTTTCATTAAAGTTCTCACAACAAGATTGGAGTTGATGCTGACGACTCCATATTTTATTCCCTTAAAGATTTCCACTGATGAGTACCATGATTACAATTATAAAGTCTATATTTACCCAATATTAACTCCTTATAATAAGAGATTGAAGCATGCCTAATGTTTCCTTCAATCTACACATCTAGATGCACGAATGAACAAATTTACAAATTTGAACCAAACACCATATACCAAACATTTGCCCCTTTTCATAATCCCACTCTAGGAACTCAAACTCTTCCTAATTCATAAGACCCACATTTATTTTCTTGAATTCTGAATAATATTGAGAGAGGCTCAAGTTTGACATACCTTGTTTACGTCTATAATAACTTTGCAAGCTTTTTTCACGTATTCTCTGTTCATGTTCTGCTGAATACTTTCGTGCAGTCTTACTTTTTCTTGTCTTTTTGTTCCCCATCTCCTTTGTAAAATACTGCTTAACAATTTTTCTTAATCTTCTCCTTGCTTTGTAGAACAAAAATATCTTTCACAATTTTTCTATTTCTCTTCTCCAAAACTTGTCTTCTAAAACCTAAATATCCTTCACAATTCCTTTGAGTTTCTCTTACTTATATAATGATTTACAAAAAGACCCCTATAATTTCAATCCTAAAATTAAAAATTGATTAACATGCATTTTTTAAAAATTACGCTAAAACTAAACTTAACTACTAATATTAAGAAAAAATTTGAGAAGTGATTAACATGCATTACATGCATTTGATAAATTTAGGAAAAAAATCTAAAACTAAACATAACTGTTAATATTAGAAAAAAAATTGAAAATTCATTAACATGTATTACATGCATTCTAAAAAACTTAGAAAAAACAAGTAAAAACTACACTTAATTATTAATATTAATATTAAAATCATTACATGCATTTGAATAACTTAAAAGAATTTCTAAAACTACACTTCACTTTTAATATTAAAATCCGAAAAAAAATTATTAGGAAAAAAGAAGTTAAAACTCAACTTAACTATTAATATTAATATTAAAATCATTACTTGCATTCTCAAATTTAGAAAAAAAAAATTAAAACTACACTACACTTAACTTGTTAATATTAATATTAATATTAAAAAAAAAAAAAAAACTACTAATATTAAAATTAAAAAAAAATATTAATTTTTAAGTCCGAAAAAGAAGGAAGAAAAACTAAAAAGTTGTTGATATAACGTGTTGCATGAAAAAAAACCAAAAGATTGCTAACTTGGGAAAACTTTAGTGGATTTTTAGGGGTTCTAATGAACCCCCTGAACCCCCTTCATTAGAAGGGGGGTTCTAATAAACCCCTCCCTTTTTTTACTTTGTTTTTTTAATTACGAAATTAAAACATTTTTTACTTTCGAAGCTCGATTTGGAGGTACAAATGGAATCAAATAGATGAATCAAGTTGGAGAACTGTAGTCCTTAAAACAAGCTTCCTAACAACTATAAATTTGATATATTTTTCTTTTAATTTGTATTATATTTTTTAGTTTTACTAGACATAGGTGTTTCACCGAACATTAAGTTATGTGAAAAACTATTGTGGAAAAATAGTAAATTAGTGAAAAAAAAATTTGGAAAAATATGTACCCACCAATATTTATGTCCTCACTAAAACAAAAAAAAAAAAATAATTTCAATAACTACAAAAAAAGTTATTCGATTGAAAGACCACCTATGTCTAAATTGTAATTAGTTTGACTTTAAAACTTAATTAAAAAAAAAAAAATTCAACAAAATGTTATGGAACAAAATGGATGCCCTAAATATTAGTGTTACCAACCTAAATTCAAAAGAATTATAATTCAATCCTTTTTAGAAAAAAAGTTATGCCATTGAAAGTACACATCACTTTTTAAAAATGTTGTTTACTATTAAAAACTAGTTATCAAAGGAGATACAAAAAAAATTACAATTTCTTAAAAAAAAAAATTTAAAAATATATTTAGAATCTACAGAGAAAATCTCACAAATCATTAGTTTGGGTCATCTTCAAATTTCTAACAATTTACCTACTATAAGTGTTAGAAAGTGAAGGTTTTGCTCAAAATGTTGCTTTCAATGTCAAGTTTAGCCAAAAAGTGTAACCCACTATTGTGGGATCACCCATAAGTCTCAATAATTTGAAAGATTAAAAATATTTAGAGCCATGGTTGAGAAGTAGATTGGTAGAAGGATCAAATGCTTAAGATTTGATAAAGGTGGATAATTCATATCAAATGAGTTAATTGAATATTATGTGAAGCACATAATTAAAATGCAATATTCTTTAGGAAGAACTCTACAATAGAATGGAGTTGTTGAATGAAAGAACATGACAATCAAGGAGATGGTCAGGACAATTCTTAATGATGCCAAGTTACTAGATTTATACTAGAGAGAGGCACTACATACAATTGTTTATGCTTTGAATAGAGTTTAGTTAAGGGTAAATAGTGAGAAGACCCCTATGAGTTGTGGTATGGAAAACTTGCTTCAGTTAGTACTTCAAAGTGTTTGGTAGAAAGTGATATATCAGGAGAGAAGAAGATAATTTGGGAAGCTTTGATTCAAGATGTGATGAAGGAATATTTATTGGTTATTCCACCCAAATAAAATCCTACAAATGCTGCAACAAAAGGCTGCACAAAGTTGTAGAAAGTATTGTTGATCTTAAAAGCTTGTTCTTCTCCTAAACAACCTTAATATGGGAAATTCAATGAGGGGACCTACTTGTGCCTCACTGAATAACCTTTGGGATTGTTAAAGAAGTTGAATCTTCTTTGGTATTTGGGGAAAAGGGAGAAGGAAATGTAGAAAGGAAACTAAACGTGGTGATGCACCAAATATTTTACAACATTTAAAAAACCCCTAAAAACTCCAGTTTTTGTTAAAGCGAACATACAATGCCATAGAACTTTCATTGATGGAAGGAGAAAAAACAACTAAGGTCAATACAGACATAGAGTAGACATTCAAATCCTCCCATGGGAAGAACCCATTAAGGTTCAAACATAAAAGGTGTTTCCAAATTCAAACAACATACTTTAGATTCTTATAGAGTTATTCCACTTAACAACATAATATGAAATCACCAAAAAACTTTAACAAGAGATTGAAAGAGTATCAAAAACATGATTCAATTCCTATAACCCAAGTTTTAGAGATCTTAGAAGCTTAACAATTGAAAGTTCATAATCAAGACTTATATATACAGAGAGCGAAAAAAAAAAAGCATTTGATATATATAAGACTGAGAATAAAGCGTAAAAATAAAGGCCACATGAGCACAATCTGATACAACTCTGTTCTTGATATTTCTTAATAATAAAATGCTAAGGTCAAACAATTGAAAAATTGTCTTCACATCAATTACAAAAGAGAAATTAAATCTCTACAAGAAATGTGCTATATCCTATTCTATTGCTACTAATAATCTATCTATCTAATGATCGATTCCTTTTTTTTTCTCTGGAAAATTCCCCTTTTATAAGAAAAGAGAAGAAAGAAAGCACTGAGTAGTTCTCCATCACCAAAGTTGAAAACCCTAACAAGTGTCGCCATCAGACAACCTTAAAATCTAATAAAAAAATAGATCTGATATGACAATAAAAATTGAGTTGCTTGAATAATGGTAGTGGGTGTAACAACTTGATGACTTAGATCTCTAGCAAGCTTTGTGTAGGTCTCCATATTAGAAGGAAGATACGGCCTTAAATTCTTGCCTCTATCCAATCTGATATAAGGGTATGTGTAGGATCATCATGGAAAAAATAGGCCCTTAAGTGGCAAAAAATTCAGAAAAATCAGAGTTAGGCTTGAGTTGACGTAAAAATTTGAATAAGTTATCTATATTATTTCAAAAATATGTAAGTATAGAATCTATAACAAATTGAATGTAGTTTCTAAACTACTAGGTTTATTTTTAAAAAAACTATTCAGTGAAAATTTAAAATTTCAATGCAGTAGTAAATTTCAAATTTTAGAAAAAAATAGCAAGGAAAATCAATTCACCCTAACCACAATAAAACGACATAATATTTTTTATAATATTTTAGATATAAGTAGAGAATTCATGTCCCAATGTGAATCATATTTTTAAATAGTTTCCAAGAAATAATTAATTATGAATTTTATTACAACTTTTAAAAAATATAGAACTGTATTGCCCTGAATTAAAATTAACTCTGGTCAAAACTTCATGAAATTCATTTTTTTCAATCCTATAGTATGCAAAGCATAAAATGTGACGTATGTTTCAGATTCAAAAAATGTGATACCGCTTGAAAGCTATAGATGTTTTCCAATTAGCCTATCAATCAGGACTTTAGTTGTAATTCAAATAGAAAATGAATAATATTTATTTATTAAATTAAAATTAAAGCATAATTTATATTGGTGGAAAGCTAAGAATCTCCTTTAAAAACACTTTTCGTTTGGGTCTACTAGATACTAGGCACATCGTGGAAGAAGGGAAAAGTATTTAAAATACAACTCTGGAAAGTCAATAATCAATACAGTGTATGAGCTGTGCTAGGGTTTTGTGGTGTCTGCAGTCATCCTTGGCCCCTCTTGTGTCATACTGCTCTTACAGCGCAAGAATTGCCTCTTTTCTTATGTGTACGACCACATTTAGTGCGATTTTTATGTTTTAATATGCCTTCAACTGACTCTAACCCAATAGTTCATGCTGGTGTTAGTGGTTTGACGACTTTTCTTAATGGCTCCCCCTCTAAACAAGCACCCTTGAAAATTTGTTCTGAAATTTTTTCACGACGTATGCATTTTGACTCTCCTACTGATGTGGTTTTACCTTTACCAGAGTTTGATTTTGCTTGTCAATGGCTTGAAAGTCACACCCTTGTTGGGTATTTTGTTGGGAGGAATCCCCCTGAAAGTGTGCTTAAGGATTGGGTTAGCAAGGCCTGGGTCCCTCATGAGGTCCACCTTGATATGGTCCAAAACTTGACCAAGGGTTTTTTTTGTTTTGCTTTTCAGAGGTTAGTCATGTACAGGCTATCTTAGGCCACGATCCTTGGTATGTCTGGTCTTCCTTGTTGGTTTTCTAGGAATGGACCTGTGATTTTGTTGTCTCATATGAGACTAAACTCTGGGTCCCAATTTGGATTGAGTTTCCTGGTCTCCCTTTGCCTTGTGTGCCATTTTTGAATCATATTGGGTCCTTGTTGGGGAGGGTTATCTACATTGAGCCAGATAGGTTCTTTTAAGCCCATCCCTAGAAAAGGGTTTGTGTGGAAGTGGACCTTTCCCATGACTTGAAAGACTCCATTGATATCCAAATAGGAGCTCTCTGGCACACCCAGAAGGTCACTTATTTCAATTTTCCTAACGTGTATTATTGATGTCAGTCTGCAAACCACAAGATTAAGGACTACCCTTTGGCAGTGCCTCTTATACCTTCTCCGCCATGAGGTGTGGAGTAGCCTCGTCAGGTGGATTCTTCTATTGGCAAGCAAGATATGGATTGGACTATGATTACAAACCACAAGAATAAGTCTATTGGTTCTGGGTCAACTTCCAAAGCCATCGAGCCAATGAAAATTTTTCCAAACCCTTCTGCAAAGGGGATGACAGCTCCAGACAAGGATGATAGTGTGCCTCTACAACCTCGGCCTAAGACCACGCCTCAACCTGCTGCTATTATGATGGCATAGCCAAATGTTTCTACTCCCATGTCAAGAGCTCAAAGGCGTTCTTGCAGCCCTTCTCCTCCCAGGGAAGAAGGGGAATATGTTCAAGAGAAGCAGAGAATTTCCTCTCCTTTTATCCAGATTGGTTCAATGCCGCTAGAACTTTTGCATAATCATTTCTCTTCTCTGAATGAAGAGGAACCAAATTCCAATGATATGGACGCGTTTCATCCATGAACTTCCTTTCATGGAATGTTCGGGGTCTAACAGACCTCTTCAAAAAGTATATTGTCAGAGATAACTTGCATAAGTTATCTGGTATTGAAGTGCTCTTCCTTCAAGAAGTTAAATTTTTTGGCTTTTTGCTTTCCTTAGCTTGTCGCTCTATTTGGCCAGCCAGTTCCATGTTTTACACTGCTCATGAACTTGGGCATGGTGGAGATGTCACTCTTTTATCCCCACAATGGCACTCTTGTGTGGTCAACCATGGGTCTGATCCCACTCATTGGCTCGTCTAGATTCTTCTTAACATTGATAATCATTCTTTTGGGATTATTAATGTTTATGCTCCTAATGATGTTGTGGAATGCTTTGTACTTTGGCAATGGATTGTTGACTCATTGCTCGTTGCGACCTAGCTTTTATGTGGGGATTTCAATATGGTTGAGATGGTGTATGACAAAGATGGCACCTTGCCTTTCAGATGGGCAGCTGGTGAAAGAGAGGCATGGTTCTATATGCATAATAAATTGGGGATTTTTTATCCCAATATCAGCCACCGCCATTCTCATTCTCTCTAGCACACCTAGTGTAATTACAAGGCTAGTTTTGATAGAATTTTTAAATGCCTTGATCGTGCCATGATCTTGGCTCAATATTTTTCTCTTTTGATAACTCTTCCCTTCCAGTTAAGTCGTTAGTGGATATATGACTTTGTTAGACCACTTCCCCATTTTCTTTCCCATTGAATGGGAGTTTCGACAGCCTCGCATGTGTAAGACTCAATTATTTCTTAAGAATTCTTTACTTTGCCATAAGCCTACCCTGGCCCACATTCGTAGAGTTTGGAATTTGGAATGTAGGCCAGCCCATCATACAGGCTGGATCACTTGGTGGCATGATGCTATCACTTGCACTACTAGATTTTTGCGCATTTATGGGTGCTAGCTAGCCATTTTTCGTTGGCGGTCTTATGAGACTACCACTGCTGACTTGTGCTCAGCTACCGAGGCTTTAGCGGTTATCCCCTTTTCCCCATCATTGCAAGTTAGAGTGGCAGAGTTAAGGCACAAAGAGAAAATTTATGACAGTTATGCCCCTAGAGGTGTGCAAATCAAGGCACGTCTTCACTAGCTTAAAATTGGTGATTGTGCCTCCAAAGAGTTTTTTTTGGCCTTGTGTGCCAGACACTCTTCCCCGACCATTAAAAAAATTAAAGATGGCGTGCAGGTGCTTTCAGAGTCACCTAACATTCTCTAGGATTTTGTGCGTCACTATGAGCAAGTGTTCACTGCTCAAGACCCCATGCCAGAGCGACAACAAGCCCTCTAGGACTGCCTCACTATTGTGCCACATAGGCTTTCTTTAGCCTAGAAAAACTACTGTGATCAATTGTTAACAATTGATGATCTAAAAGAAGCGGTTCACTCCATGGATGATGATAAAGCCCCAGGGATTGACGGATTTCCTTGCGAATTTTACAAGGCCTTCTGGGTTTGTGTTGGCCCAGACTTACATCATGTATATTTAGAAGCATTCCATGCTAAATCTTTAGGGGAGTTAATAAACAAAGACAATATTAAATTCATACCTAAATCTGGTGATCCTGAAGACATTTGTAAGTGGCAGCCTATCAGGCTTCTCAATGTCTCCTACAAAATCATTGCCAAAGCTCTAGCCCTAAAGATTCACCATCTTTTGGCTCAGATTGTATGGCCAAAACAAACTGGTTTCATCAAATCCAAGTTTATTTTAGATAACATTATTGCTATTTGGGAAGGCATGGAATGGGCTTGATGCTCCAATAAAAAAGCCATGTTTATCAAGATTGATTTTTCCAAAGCCTATGATCGCATTGAATGGCCATTTATCCTTGCTATGCTGCAAGCCTTGGGTTTTGGGCCCAATTTTATTCAGTCTATTCAGATGCTCTTTGCGAATGCTTCAACTTGCATTACCATTAATGGTCGCCAGTCCTATGCCTTTGGCCTCTTTCATTCCATTTGGCAAGGTTTCCCACTTGCTCCTTCTCTGTATGTGCTTGCTGCTGAAGGCTTTGGTTATCTTTTGGCTAATGCAGTTTCCTAACAGTGTTTCAAAGGCATCTCGTTGCCAAACTGTCAGGCTCATCTTGTCAATGGCTATTTTGCCGATGACTCTTTCCTCACTCTCTTGGAGGAAGAGAACATTCAAGCTGAGCTTGACTGCCTTAATATTTTTTGTCTCACCTCTGGCTCTACCATTCAGTGGCACAAAACTCTTTGTTACAGACAATTAGTCTTTCCTTGCTCTTCTTGGCTTCAGCAGTATGGTTGGAAGTGGATTGGCTAGGAGAAATTTTTTGGTTCTTGGGCATTCCTTTTTCCTTTCAGGCGTCCCCAACTGAGATATGGCAAGCTGTGCTTTCCCAAGTTGAGCAGAAGCTGGCTTACTGGATCACCAAGCCCTTGTCTCTAGTAGGGAAATTTCAAGTCTACTCAAAAGTTTTGGCTGCCACCCATGTTTATTATTCCTCTTGTTGGGCGCCTTCTAACACTGCCTATTGCAAACTTGAGAAGTTGCTCCGATACTTTCTTTGGGCCTCTTCTAAAACCCATAGAGGGTTTCATCATGTTGCTTGGGAATTCTGCTATCTCCCCAGAGATTCTGGAGGTTTGGGATTGCTCTCTACCTAGAGGCAAGGGACTGCCTTGTGTGTTAAATGGACTATTCGTGACCTTACTAGGGATGAGGCCTAGAAAATTCTTCTCTTCCATTGTATTCATTTTGGTTTTCCTTTACATAAACCTACCTAGAAGGGGATTGGTTTTCAAAACCTTATGGTCATGAAGGAACTAGTCCAAATTGTAAGGAATTTTGTTGCCAAAATAATTTGGCGTGCCTGGAAGGCTGTCAAACCCTAGCTTCAGTGGGATGGCTCTGGTTTTCATGATGGGATTTCACTTAACCAGCAAAACATTTGGTGGTCACCTCTTTTTTCCCACAATGATCAACCTTTGGCTAAAGTGCCCTAGCTTAAAGCTCTCAGATTCCACAAGAAGGGTAGCCAGACCCTCCAACAACTTTTTCATAGACCCACCATGCGGATTATGCACTGGGACAAGTTTCGTGCCATGCATAGGCTTCAAAACCAAGACCGTGCTCCTTTTGATGGTTTGGTGAATGCTATTCCAGATGAGATGCGTCATATAATTGGTATTCAAGGGTTCAAACCTTGGTGGAAGGAATGGGAGTGGTACCTAGATACTCCTTTCAGGAGCTACAAGTCTAGGCTTGGTTATAGGTGGATTTCACCCTATTTTCCTATGATTCATAGTTTGAACCAGAGGTGGCTTCTCCAATCTCCCACTCCTATTTTGCGTAAAATATTCACTGCCACTTGGTTTGCAAGTGTTGAGCCAAAGTTAGCACATTTTGCTTGGTGTATTCTTTTCCAAGGCTTGCATGTGGGCTCTCAGCTTGTCCACTTGGGGATCCATGACCCTCAGTGCCCTTTCTATGGGTAGGATGATACTTTTAAGCATCTTTTCTAGTTTTGTCCCAGAGCTCATCAGTATTGGACTTGGATTCATGACTTCTTTTAGCCATTTAGGCTAGAGCCGTTCTCTTGGCATATGATTTTGCTGGGTGATTTTCCTAGATTCCCAACTAAGTATACCCAACTTTGGCACACTTTCAAGTTGGAAATCCTTTTCAATATTTGGAAAGACAGAAATTCCTGCATATTTGCTCATTTTCAATTGGATTGTCAGGTTTCTTTGTATACAAAAGCTATAATTTGTTCTAATGTGTTATTACAGATTCAGGTGCAAGCCAAAAAAGTGGCTCTTGAAGTTGCTCACCTGCAGGTGCTCCTGGACCATTGGTGCAATTCCTCATGTACTATTGCTTGGGTCCCCACCTCTCCCTCTTCCTCTAGCGGTTGGTCACCTTCTTAGGGTCAACAATGGAGAGGTTCTGTGTGTCCCCGTTCTTAGCCTCCTCTCCGGTAGGATTCTCGCCCTCCTCGGCAGAGCCGTTCTCCTCCACTGCAGGCTAGCCAGGGGTGTCCCTCTGGTAGTGCATCGGGGAGTGGTGGTGGTGGCTCTAGGTGGCCCTCTGATGATACTCCTACTTTTGGTTCTGGTTGGCCAGACTTTGGTAAAATTTTCTCACGGCTGGCTCTTGCAATCTTGCCTCGTTGCGAGGATGAATATAAAGATAAAGATAAAGATACTAATGATGGTTGGGGTCCTCCTCCTGATGTCACTCCTGACCCCATTGATGTATGGGGGAAGAAGGATGACAAAGATCCTCCTGGCACTGTTGGCACTGCTTTGGTTTCCTAATGGCCTTTTTCTTGTTATGTTTGTTAAAAATTGATCATTTAGTTTTTCTGGGTGTGGCCCATTTGACTCTAGAGGTGTGCCTTTTTACCACCCACCTTTTTTTTGTGAATATGTACTTTTATATTATTAATTAATATAGATAGCTACCTATTCATAAAAAAAAACACTTTTTCGTTTCATCAATTTTGGGTAAAAAAAGTCGCCAACCACATACCCTACACATACCCAATTTATCACCATTTTTTGGCCCATCATGATCCTGCACATACCCATAATGTAGGAAATAATGGTGATAACAAAAGAGGCCTAACCCTAGGAACAACAAAGGTAACAAAAATGTGCCACCACCTGACACAATTTGTGAAAGCATTGCTCCAATGGTGAAGAGACCTCCTTAACTAAAGATAGGTAATGTGGCAAGCGGGTGAGCATTATTCAAAAAATGGGAGAGTAGTTTGGAGGAAAAAACCTATGGGGAAGCCACATGTATAGCTTCAAGCTTGAAGAGAAAGAAAAGGCTTGAAAAGGGAGCATAGTCACTATGTGGCACTATTGTGCAAGTTTTTTCCAAAAACCTCTCATGACCTCCAAAAAGATGCACCAAAGTGAGGTGGAAAGATGAAAATGCAAGCTGAAAGAGTGAAGGCCTCAGGGCTGAAAGATCAAAGCAAAGAGAAATAAATACTTACAGAGAAAAATCGCTTCACAGTTTTGGAAACTCATAGGGGGCCTTCATCTATGGAGGAAAAAACCCAGATATACGAAACAACATAAAAGATAGAAAAATCTACAGATCCTTAGAATTTGGGGAATGTAGAATGCAGAAAATACCAGCCCTCATCAGAAGGCAACACCAATGCATGTGGCATCTCCAAAACTGATTGACGTTGAATATTTCTCTTAAGGAGATTGCTCCCCATTTTTCTTTGGCTGCTCCTATGAGGGAAAGAGCCAAGCCAAGGGGAGCAATATATTCTCGATCTATTCAATTGTAGGTGGTGAGCTCAAATTTTCAAGCTCTAATTAGTCCTACTGCTTGGCCTCTAAGGCCTATTTGAGTTGATCTTTAGTGAGTACTACTCCATCGGGTGAAAATGGAAAGGGGAAACCCAAAAGAACTAAGGCTTTGAAATCCTCTCTTATCTCGCTGATCTTCTTAGTTAGTGCTAGCTGATAATTTTTACCCCTTTGAGTGGCTTGGTTGCACATGATGAATTCATTTTCCTTCCTGGAAGCTAATATTCGATTTGGAATCCCAACACTCATCAAAATCTCATCAGTTTCTTTATACAACGTGGTTATTAGATTGGCTGACTCAATAGATCAAGGGGCGATTGTACTCAATATTTGGTTGACTATTGGGCTGACCTTTGCATTCAGCTCTTATGCATTAGCTATGAAACTTAGCATTGGCCTAAGGGTTTTCGTTGCACCTTTGATTCTTTTCCAATGGGAAAATAATAACATATGTGCTACTAGGAGGAGTTCATACCTTCTTGCCATGGTCAATTCTTGTTGGAATTGAGACTCTTTAACCCTTATTTCCTCCTTCAATCGATCGACCTTTTTCTGGGATTGTTGAAGTTTGTTTTCTTCCTAAGATTGAGCACTAATCAACTTGCTTTGCATCTGATTCTTCTCTTTATTGAATTACTTGCTTAGCTGATTAGTTTGGTCCATGACTTTAGACCATTTCTCTTGCATTTTCTGCAACTCACTCTGCAATTCCACACATATATTATTTTACCGGCTCAAAATGTCAATGAATTCTTTTTTTTTCACTACAATTCCTCTGTAGCTTGTTGTATTTGGGATTTTACTCCCTTAGTCATTTTACACTCAGTCTCAACCTCACATGTCATATTTTCAACCTTGACTGAAAGTCGATCCTTCTCAATATGAGCAGCCTAAAGTGATGTGGTCACTTCTCCTTGCATGTATTGTGCCCACCTAAGGTGAGAAATATCCATGTCTTTTTCTCTTATCTCTATCTAGTGTCTATCAATTATGGCTTTTAGATTATCCAACTCCACCTCCCACTTCTTCAATTTCTACTCCAACCTTGTGTAGTCAATATACACCACCTCCTTCTTCATGGATTTGATAAAGCCAATTTTGTCGCAAGGGAGCACCTCATTCATGTTTAAACCTATGGTCTAAATCTCATAGTCTTCATATTGTATTTCTCCCTTGGCCTTGGAGGCAAAAACATTCATAGCCAAAATAATTAGGGACCTTTGTTCTTCATCAAAATATGCCTCTAGCCTTGCAAAAGTCAGAGCTGCTACAACCTTTGCTAATTTCTTATGCTATCTTTCTTTTTGGGCCTACCTGGTGAACTCTTCTTAAGTTTGGAAATTCTACAAGGACTCAATACTTTGTGTAGCAAGGGGGACACCAAGAGGAAGGCCATAAAGGGTGGCATGGGATGTGCTTTCAGATGCTTTAGTTTGGGGAGAGGAAAAAGGGAAATCTATTGGTGAGAAAGGAAAGATATCTCACAAATGTTGTGTTGAATACAAAGTAATCATTGGGGTAATAGGTGTAGTGGTTGAAAATAGTGGTATGTTCCTAGAAGTAGATAAAGGTGATGAAATTTGTAGCATGGGTGGTTCTAAAAATGGAACCTGGGCCTTAGATAAAGCAATTAAAGTTTCTATCATAGCTGTGGTGGAAGATGCATGTTCAACATGTGGGGATTCCATATGAGGCTCATTAGAAAACACGAGCGCAAGTATGTTAAGGATAAGAAGATCAAAATTGATGGATGAGGGATTTTGTTCTATAGATGAGGGGCAAGTAGTTACTAGTGATGTAGTGTAAGAAAGAACAATGAGCATAAAACTTACCTAGATTGCAAGGGCCGAAGACACTTGCAGAGCAAAGTCCACTTCTTCACCTTCCTTATTTTCCCAAGTATTGGATTCTCCTCTTTATAGAGGGCACACTGGTTGCTTCAGAACCTTCAGCGGTCAACCCCAATGAACCTTGGGCTCCTTGAACTCTCGAAGACACTCTTTTGGAACGTTGGGTCCATTTTCCCTTTATCAAAATATTGGTGAAATATAAGACCTGCAGCTCCTTTTTCTACACTACATTTTCTTTCCCTTTCCTATCTTTGGCTGCTAGAGGTAGTGAGTCAATGCTTTGGAAATTCTCTTGTTTAGGGTCTCGATCCATTTCTTCATCTAGATCAAACCCAATCTCTTTATCATAGATTTCTTCAAACTCCTCATTCGTGGAGATGGCATCGCACAAGGGGGTCATCTTCTTGGTATCCTGCTGATATCTCTAGAAAACAACTACTTTCTTTTTAAACCACCCCTTCTTCCTCACCTGTCTTGAAAGACTTGTTCATTTGAAAACTTGGGTTGAACTTTGCTATGAATTGGTAAAAGGTGAGCCATGGAGACTAAAAGAATGGTATGGCATCTATATTGACATATGCACCTTTGTTGTCTAGGGTCAAATTCTATCTTTCCTCCTGGTATGTCTGCAACTCATTGAAAACTCAGGTGCTTATTCAGATTATACTTCTATTTATCGCAAATGAGCCTAAGGCTGAGATAGGCCAATTTTCTCATCAACACTTGCTGCTATTCTCTCTTCATGAGCATCACTTTTCTATTTCCAATAGTAAGGGGAATTACATAAAGGAGCTTCTTTTTCTTTCTGATGTTCTAGTGAAAATCTGCAATAGACAATTGTCGATATATTTCCAGAGCAAGTGTCCTTGCCATTACATATCTAGGCATTCAAAAAGGCTTGCCTGTAAACCAATGACATCTGATAAAATTGAAATTAAACCCTATGAACTAGTCCAATGGGGTCATGTGATTTTGTATCCATTCTAGATACCCAGGATGAAACCTTTACAAAGGTTGTTGGGATAAATCTTGAAGCACAAAATTCAAAAAATATTCAGTGAACAAATAATAATTGTATGTGCTCGAATGAACATGAGTCCATACTGAAATTGGTTTTAACAACACTGACCTACTAAATCTATAGAGCAGTAATCCCAAATGGCTAAAAAAAAGTGTTTTGTTGTAGAATCAAATGTATCAAAAAAGATGAATACCCAAACTTAGAAAAATGGAAATAACTATTTGAGCATCCTATCTACAATTATTGTGGCAAAGTCGTTCATGAATTTCCCCTTTTCTTTCTTGAGCTTAAAAGAAAAACCCATTTGGTACTCATAGAAGTTATCATCACATTCTAAGCCATACATGAAAGCTAACATTGAAAGCACATCTTTCAAGTTTGATTTAAACACACTAAATGACAGAGGAAATTTGGGCCCTTCATCATCAAGTCCCTTACTTTTTTCATCCTTGTAGAAAGAAACCATATCTCTCCAAATTCTCTAGAATTTCTTCATATTGTCCCATGAGGAAACCTCGACCTCCAAATTAGAAAGGATGCATAACATATCCATGATTGCTATGGAACTGATGGTGATTTTGAGCTCACCACCTCTGATGATTCCACTCTCCTTCTCTAGCTTTTCATCACAAATATCAACCAACTCTGGGCATAAATGCATGAAGGGCAGGATGCACTATGGTAAACCACTATGCCATAGCCTTGCTCCTAGTCCTATGAGCTTTCCCTCTGGTGACTTGGTGACCATCCTCTACAAAGCCCCTTCTTGTAAATTCTTGGGGTTGGTATGCAACTTTGGATCAAAGATATCATCTAAAAAATCTTTAACTTCCTTCGGTTTGATGTTGTCTTTAGGAATTATTCTTTTGGTATGGGCCAAGTCTTGTTCTTCTGACATTGGTGCATTGGTGAAGGAGATATCCCCAAATATGTCAACATATAGTGACTGGGAGAAAGGAATTTTAGCACCCTTCTTGGAGGATGATGCTTTGACGGCCATTATCATAACTTTTTGAAAAAATTCTAGAACACTTGGTTCTAGACGTAGAGAATTTCATTCTACCAAGAGCTTACACTTAGAAACCTTTTTATTTGGTAATAAATTTACTCATGTGTTTAAAGAATAAATGCATGGATATTAATGCTAGCCTTTTGAGTACTTCCAACAAAGGGTAATACATGTGGTATAAACACCTATATTCTTAGAAAATGTGACCTCTGCTTTGGAAAGGGAATTTCAGTACATTCCTTACATGGTTTTTGGTGAAGGACAACCTTGAGAAATAGGAGACACAATTAGAAAATACGTCTACATTAATTATGTAAGAAATGGCCTTTAAAGAGGGTCTTTTTGAATGACAGAGCTGGTTGATAATCACTAAGGTGACGAACACATGGTCATATGCCATATATATGATTATTGGTAAAAAACCTGCATTAAATTTCAAACCCCTATGAAATCCTTGATGTATGATTTTCCTTTAGTTCTTGCCACTAACTTGCATTTCATGTTGTCATTTCGATAGGGAAAAAGGTTTCTCATTTATAGACTTTTCGGTTCACATTTTTCTATAAATACAGTGTAACCCTCACAAAAATATTCATTAAGTTTTCATTTTCCTATTCTATATTCCACAAAGCATGGGTACTTTGATTAGGCTGTTGAGTCAGAAGAAGTAGATTTCCTTTATGGGAGAAGTCGCCAATGAGAGAATTAAGAGATTACTATAGATAAAGGATGGCATGGCCATTACTGCATTCAAATGGGTGCTGGGAAGGGATTTCGTCATAGATGAAAACCACTACCGGTCGAGCACGGATGTCATTTCTTGGTTTGTCACTTCACTTGTAGACCTAAATATAGAAAAATTGTGGATTGTGCAGTTATGCAGGAGCATGTTTTGTAGAGACTACCCAGAGGGACTTGATGAAATTGTTGTTGTTGTTGTTCCTAATCTTGGCATACCTTCTACTATGGACCTATGACAACATGTGGATAATGTCAAGATGGTTACATGGTAACCTTTTCTCTTTGACTTTTACATGATGACTCTGGAATGACATCACCAATGGGCAAGGCTTGCTAGCTCCTACCTCCTTCACATTAACAATATTGTGTTGGTCCACAACATAGAGTGGATTACTACTTTCAAGCAATTGGTTTACCATCCCGGTGGACTAGTGGTAAATATTGATGACTGACTCAGTCAGTCTCCATGGAGCATGTAATGAATCTCTTTACTAATTTTAGTCCTGAGACTTAAAAATATCGTTGTTTTTGGCTATTGTGGATTGGAGGTAAAAAATTCACACCTTCTTGTACCACTATCTCTAGAATTTTGGACATAATGATTATTGCTTTTTGGCCACTTCTAAAAAGAAAAAAATTGTAATTTTCTCCCGAGCTCACAAGATCTAGTAAATATAGGCCTCTATGCCCCAAACTATATGTAATATTTTGGTTTTAGAAATACAATATAGTTTTTCTATGTTTTACCACTTGTCTTATTCACAAAAATGTATTTACAGATTTTTTTTACATATGGTACATAAAGTGATTTTTTTTAAAGAACTACGAGCTTCTAATTGAATAATTTCAAATGAATACCATTTTCTAGTATTCTAGAACATTTCCATCTAAATCTTCAAGCTCGTACATGTTTCTTGCCTTGCATTTAGAAATTCAAAAAGGTCCCTTCCATAGGGAATCAAATTTGATGTGTTGGTCTACTTTGGTAGCCTGTTCATCAAACTTTAGCACAAGACTTCCCTCCCTAAAAACTAGGCCGAAGGCCTTCTTATCAAACCATCGCTTGAATACCTGATGATGCTTTATCATGGCGTCAAATTCATTTTCTCTTCAAGGCTTAGTAGCTCAACAAGCCTCACTTCTATCCTGCCACTTTCTTCAACCTCTAAAGACTTTGGCAATTGTAGTGCTAGTATCTCCATTGAAATGGGTAGGACTACTTCCTTCACGTATATCAACTTGTAGGGAGAGGCCTTTAATATTTTCTTTGGGGTGATGTGGTATGCCCATAAGGCTACTTGTAGATTATTTTTCCTTTCCTTTTGATGTTATGATCTAATGCATTTGATTAGCCTAATTAGGCTTTTGTTGGTGGATTCTGCCAGTCTGTTCCCCTGTGGGTAATAGTTTGATGAGGTCTTTAAGTAGACCCTATGCTTGAGAGAGAAGTTGGACATCTCGAACCCCACAAAGGCTTGCGAATTGTCTAAAATAATGGTATTCAGGGATCTAATCCATGCCACCAACTCTTCTATGAAGTTAATGATCTTGACTTCAATGGCATTTTTTAGAGGGGCTGCCTCTATCCACCTAGTGAAATAATCAGTGGTTGTTAAGATCCACTTGTGACCTAAGCTAGATATAGGATTAATCATCCCAATTAAATCTGAACCCTCCTATGCAAAGGGCTCTTCAATCATGATCGAGTTTAAGGTCATAATAGAGTTCTTTCATTTGCCAATGGAAAATTGGCACTGAGTGCAATTTCTTACTAGATTGTGAGCCTCAGAGAATAACATGGGCTAGTAGTATCCCACCCAGATGATTCTTAAGGTAGTGGTATTAGCAGAGAAATGTCCACCTTTTGGGCTACTATGGAACTCACCCAAGATTCTATCTGCCTATACTTTATCCATGCAACAAAGGAAAGCTCCATCGTGATTCCTTTTGAATAAAATCCCTTCAATAAGTACATATTTGGTGCCTTGAAGCCTGTAGTATTTCCTCTTTTGTGTCAAGACAAAGGGTGGGTATCAGTCAGTCTGCATGAATCTTTTCTAATCAGCCATCTAGGATTCATCTAGCTCAAATTTATTTGCAAAGACCTGGTCGACCTCCTCTTTAGCCTTAGGGTCAAGATCTTGAGTGAGATAATCACACAAGCCTCTTCCTTTGAACAACTTTATCAACCGAATATCAACATCATAATCTAGTGTCTTAGGGATCTAGTTTTCGCTTTTTTCAATTATTTCTCCTTCTATGATGTACTTCCTCAATCTAAGATGGGTGACAAGGACTATAATTTTACTGGCCGACTCTAAGTGTCAATTTTTTTTGAATCTTTTGACTATAGAAAAGGCCTACTTTTCTACACAATTGTATCTAGTTTCATAACCTTTTAGGGTCCTTGAATGGAAAGCGGTGGTGTGTTCCCCGCTTCCCTCCTCATCCTTCTATGTGAGCACAAAGGCTATGTTGTGTTGGATGCTATAAAAATACAATAGGAAGTCATTTGAAAATTCAAGTTTGTCTCATCGAGGCTATGGAGATGGCTACCTTTATCTTCTCAAAGGAAAGTTTTCCTTCCTAAGTCCATTTAAATGTTAAGCCTTTCTTTAACATTAGCATGAAAGGTCTCACAATGCTTGCAAAATATGAGATTAATCTGCTAACAAAGTTAATATTCCCTAAGAAGGACTGCAATTCCTTTTGATTAATAGGTAGTGGTAATTATATTATAGACTTCACCCTTTTGGGATCAATGTCTATCCCTTCCTTGGATACCATAAAGCCAAGAAATTTTCCTTGCGACACTCCAAATACACATTTTTTGGGATTTAAAGAAATCCCAAACTGTTGGCATTTCTAGAAAACCATTTCAAGATGATCAAAATGACCACCCTTGGATTTCAAAAATATGGTTAGGTCATCTAGAAATGTAAGGATGATTTTGTTGATTAATCCCTTAAAAGAAACGTCCATCACACGTTGAAAGGTGTCACCCACATTTGAGAGGCCGAAGGGAATTTTTGCATATGCAAATGTTCCCCACTT
This sequence comes from Sequoia sempervirens, assembly GCA_007258455.2. NCBI lineage: Eukaryota > Viridiplantae > Streptophyta > Pinopsida > Cupressales > Cupressaceae > Sequoia > Sequoia sempervirens. The sequence goes on from VDFB02270291.1 coordinate 160,270, forward strand.
AGTGGTGAACTTCATTTTGTGTTGATCCTCCTCCTTCACATAGACTTGATTGTAGCTCAAAAATCTATCAAGTAATGAGAACATTTCTGACTTTGCTACTGTTTGTAAGATCTGCTCCATCAAAGGAAAATGGTAGTGATCCTTTAAAAAGGCTTTATTCAAGTCCCTAAAATCCATGCAAAGTTAGATATTGCCATTCTTTCAGATGGGGACCAAATTAGACAGCCAAGTGGAGTGTTTAATTGGGTATATGATCTTTGCCTCAATAAGATTTGTAAGCTCTTGTGCCATTAGGGCTTCCACCTTTGAGTTGAATGACCTTTGCTTTTGTCAGATCAGCTTGAATCCCTCAAACAAGTCAATACTGTGTTGGATTATGCTAGGATCATATCCTTTGAGATCATTGTAGGTCTAGGCTATGACTTCGCTATACTTAGTGCATAAGGATCTCAACCTCTCTTTATCTTTTTGCAGCACGTTCCTCTCAACTTTGAGCTTCCTTCCATCTCTGATGTCGAGGTCTTCATAGTCCTCCTTTTTGGTTATGAATCTTCATTTACTATTTATTATGTCTTCACAGTCAAAGAGGTTCTCTAGAGTCATTAGGCCTCTTTGGAGCTTATTTCTTTTGAGTTGGATCATTTTCTCCTTGCTAACCTCTTTAGATCTAGGTTGTGCTTGATAAGAAAACTCTCCAAACTATCGTAAGAATGTAGCAATCTAGGCATCATCTTCGAAGACCTGCCAATTCTTATCATTATCAGGGATAGATGGTTAGATGATAATGTGTACTATATGTTGGTTCTTGGTTGACTTAGAGGTTGGCTCAAATTATGAGCCAATCAAAGCCATTCTATCCGCAACAGAGTTTTGAGATCTTGAAATGACCCGAATATTAAAAAATCAAATATTTCGATCAAGTCACACACTTTTTGTTGGTAGGACCACATTCTCACATTATTCACGACCGCCTATCCTTAGACCTATCTTACCATTAGCTCGGATTCCTTGAACACTTGTATCCCTTTTATGCCCATCCATTCCACTAGAGTTAGACCATGAACCAGTCCTTCATATTTTGCATCATTGTTTGAAGATGGGAACTAAAAGTGGAAAGCTTTAAGGACTTTTGATCTAGTTAGAGTTACAAGACAAATATCAGCTAAAAGAGCCGATTTTACACTTGGCACCATCAAAATGCAATTTCCATGAGCTGTTATTACTTGGTTCACTTGGCTTCTTTTGTTCCTTAACCAATTTTGGGAAGGCTTGGTCCTCATAGAAAATTACATATGTGCCTAGATCGCTAGCATGGAAGTTCTTGAAAGGGTCAAAATCAATAAATTGGTTCAATATGACCTCTTCTTTAGGGATTCAATATCTCATGGCCTCTTGTTCTTCTAACATCTCTATGTAGTACATTTCCTTCTTGGAAATAGAGGTACAAACAACCTTGAAGCTCATTATCACATACTTTGCTATGTGTTTAAGGTGCAAAGGTTCAGTCAGGATCTTCATCTTTGATCTGTGCTTGGTCCTTAATATTAAGTGAGACCAGTCAAGTGATAGGTACCCACCAAGACTTTTTGTGAAGTCTCTTGACAAGAACATTCCAAAGACAGGGGGGATGTCAATTATGACCACTTCTTGAGTAACTATTTGGATTAGATATGAATATAATGTTAAAGATATGTCCTTAATGCGACTTATGGTCAAGACCTTCTTTCCATCTAACTACATGATTCCCTTCTCTAGGGGATCATATTTCAAGTTTAGAGCATTGGCCACTAGCTTGGGCATGACTATAGTACTAGCCCCTGAATCTATCATGTTATTATGTAGTAACTTATCCCCTAGAATAAGAGTCAAGAAGAAGGGGCTTGGATTTAGCTTAAATACTCCTTTCACATTTTTTTATCTTCCATATTTACACATGTTGTAGCCCCCAAAGATTGGGGGTTTGATGCAGGTCTTTTCCCCTTATCTTGGTTGTGTGGCAGGACTAGATCCCATGGTGGAGTTTGTTCTTCTCTATTCAACACATCCTGAAGCAAAGTATTCTAATCTAAAATTGAAAGAACGCCCCACAAAGATACATTGGTGGGATCAATCTTTAATTGCTCCCACACATTAAGCATTTTGATTTGCGGGACCTTTGACTTGAACGAGGGTGCATCTTTCACTTTAGGAAAAGGTTGGTCTACCATAGGCAGACCAGGAATCTTATCTATGGCTCTTGGTTGTGATTATGGTACTTGCAACTGAGGCCATTGTGGTTGCTAGGCTATTGGTGCTGATGGTACATATGGCACATACTCTTCGATGAACCTTCTCATTGATTTGGTGTTATACCTTGAATACACTTGTGGTGTTCTCATGGTTGATACTTCATTTGTAAACACCAAGTCTTCTCCCTCCATCCAAGAAAAGAGCACTTGGTTGGGGGAGATATCCATTTCTTGCTCTAGGGTTATCCCCTACATCTGAGCACTAAATCTAGTATTCTCAATCCTAGGGGACTGATAAATTTCGACATCCAAAAGAATGCCTTGATTTCTTTGCTCTGCTAATTTTTGCTGAAGATTTCCCTATGAAATTTTTTGGAGCATATTGGCATCATTGCATGGAAAGCACCATACATTTGTATCTTTTGCTAGGTTTTTTTTGTCTTGGAATCAAATCCTTTCTCGTACTAGTTTTGATCATCTATAATGGGGTGGTCATCAGGATTATATGTTCTGATGCCTATGGATGATTACCACCTCTTGGGGCTCCTTGGTATGTGTTATGATGGAAAGGTGGTCTCCCTCCTTGATAATTTTGTGCAGGGGGCTTTGGAGATGCTACCTACTAATGTTGAATAATGACGAGCTCATTTGTTAAAGTCCTAATTAAATTCTTCATGTTGTTGACATCTGTGGCAAATGAAGAAGAGCCCGACATGCTTGGTTGTGCATTTGGATACATATACATCGAAAGTGGTGTTGCAACCGATGTGTTAGGAAGTGAAGCATGGATGTTGGGAGATACCTCCTCTTGTGTTCCACCAAAGATCTCTATGAACATCGACATTGATAATCATGGCAAGAGCTTCCCGATGTCTATCAAACTAATTATCTCCTTCGAGCAATTCTACGATGACTACGATATCTGAATTGGAGGCCTTCAAATAGAACATGAATTCCATGGCCATTGGAGGTTTAGCTATTATGGGAATCCTTTGCTAGGTTTTATAAAACCTGGTGTTGAAGTTTGTCATTGCCTCCAACAGAGCTCTCTTGATTGTGATCAATTTCTACAATAAGGATAAGTGGTATCTTTTCTCTTAAAAGCAATCAAATTTTTTTTCTTTGAGGTTATCCTTGTTAGAAACCAAGATCTGAAATGAAAACTAGAAAATCACCTTCCACAGAAGAGAAAAAAAAAAAAGTAGAGATATTGCAAAAATATGTGCAACATAATATTATTCAGAATTCAATAATTACAAGATATGATTTTCTTTATAAAAGCAAAGATGCATAACCCTAATCTTATCTTGAGCAACAAGATAGCTCAATAAGATAAAGATGAGAATTAATTAACCTAGGAATTAAATATTACCTAAGTAAAGTTATGCAAATGTAATTAAATATTAATTACACTAACACCCCCCATAAGTGCAACTTAGGGAGACTAAGAAAGCATACACCTAAAAATAAGATGAATGCAAGAAAGCATGAATGGGTCATGGAAAAAAGGCTTGATCAGGTACCCAAGTACAAATGTAATAATGAGGTAGAGAAGGAAAACCTAGTGGGACAAAACCCCCCTACAATGAGATGACTGCTGCAAAGAAGCACTGGAAGATCACTATGGAATAAAACTGGAACCGCAATCTAACAAGCAAGGAAAGATACTTCTGTTTACAACTGAAACCAAAAATTGAATCATAATAATGTGACAGCAGACCTAATGCCATGAAACAATGGAAAACTCACAAATTGGAACAACCCTAGAATCTGTGAAGCAACAGTAATGAAATGATGAAATAATCTGGAAATCGTATATCTCAATGCCAATGCCAAACTGAGACTAGAACTCTTCCATGGGAATGAGTACCATAATGACTCTGAAACATTAACCATAAAAACATGGCCCTCAAACTGAGAAGGATCTAAACCAATGCGGATCAAGAAACATAAACTCTCAATCTAAAGTGTGAACCGATGTGAATCTGATATGTGTCAAGCTAAGACAAGAATGTGGCCAAAATAAACTAAGAAACCAGATAACCCATACGAGTTGCCAATAAAATAAGATGGAGATCAAAGTGCATGCACACTCTAATTAGATTATTATGCAAGAAACCCCCTGATGGAACTTTATCTCAGTTCATTTATTACAATAACCCAATAATTGTAAAAGGAGAGAATGCTAAACATGCATAAACAAAAAATAAAATGATGTGGTACTAAAATGAAGTACAAATATTCAAGTTTCACCTTTCCAACTACCAAAACATCCAAGTAATCTCCAGAACACCCATCAGGACAAATCTGGAATAATGATCAACCTAGGATAGATACAGAAAAAAGTGCATGGATAGAAAAATAGATCTCCTCAATACCTTTCCAACACTGCAAAGAAGACTAAAATCAAAGATCGTGGCAAAAATTTATGAGCTCGAAAGCCATAAATGAACATCTGACTTCAAACAGCAAAAACAACAGCTAAACAAAAAAAAAAACTACACTGGAAATTACTTGGAACCAGCTTTCTGTCGATATCTTGTTTGCTCGATTTTGATACCGTATGCCTAAGTTATTCCAAAAATTAAAAAAAGTGCTCCTTTAGGGACAATCAGGGCTAAGAGGGGGCTTGGAGTGTCATAGGACCGGATGATGTCACATTGACATCAACACTTCACGATGTTAAATTTGATGGCTTGGAGGCCATCGGGGCAAAAAAGTGCCCCTTGCCGGGAAAAAAATTGATGGCTGTCAGAGTTGCAAAACAAGCCAAAATATACCCTGTGCCCTGCTGGAATATTCTGTGGCCAACCGGAACAGGACGTGGGGCTCTTGGTCTTCAATAAGACCACAGGTGGTGGCTAGGTTGGAGGCCCTCAGTCCTCCATATGATTGGGGTGGAACACAGAGGAGCCCGCAGGGGCTGAACACTAGTTGAGTGGCATTGGAAGGGGGAGCCATCGGTGGCTAGTGGCCCGTGGGTGGTGCGGCGGTGCCCACCCAGTGGAGTGATGGCAGTGGGATTCTTCAAAACTAGAGGCACCGACACTGCTCCCAAAAAACACATTTTTAAAATTTTTTTAAAAAATTTTCATGCCTCGGGGAGCGTGTTGGGGAGGTCATACAACCCCCCAGGCAATTTTTTTTCCTTCAAGACCAACTTCACCAAATTTGATGAAATGAAAGGCATTTTTAGGGTTTTTGGCTACTACGAATGCAATGGTGACGTCCGTTTGTGCCCGAAATGCTCCAAAAATTTGGCTACCCTTAGATCTTGCAAAAAAAACTTCGAGCTTGAAACCCTCACAAATCTGGCAAACAATGACCAAAATTTGCCAATCACTTTTTTCCAGCGCTCAATGGTGAAAGCTGAGCTGATCCAAATGCCTCATAGATGAACTCAAGGCATGATACTCTCGAGCAATCCCGAACGAATCTTGCAATGATTTTCTCAAAAATATGAGAAGGGGTTGCAAATCAAGGCTCTAATACCATGTTAGAAACCAAGATCAGAAATGCAAACTAGAAAAAAGCCTTCCACAGAAGAGAAAAATAGAAAAAGCAAGAGCTTTGAAAAAAGATGTGTGAAAATATTATTCAGGAATTCTTAATTACAAGATATGATTTGCTTTATAAAAGAAAAGATGCATAACCCTAATCTTATCTTGAGCAACAAGATAGCTCAATAAGATAAAGATGAGAATTAATTAACCTAGGAATTAAATATTACCTAAGTAAAGTTATGCAAGTGTAATTAAATATTAATTACACTAACAATCCCAAGAGCAGATGGAATTGTAAGGATCTATACCGATCTTAAGCCTTCCTTCTAAAGGATGTAGCTAGTAGTCTGTAGGTGATATTTTGATTTGTGATATTATGAACCCTACAAACCTTTGCTATGTCTTGGAGGTGTTTAGAAGGAATTTTAAAATCCTCCCTGATGAACCTTAGGATTGCCTTGAGGGCATTGACAAGGATGGAGGGCCACACATCTGGAGCGGTGGGTAGAACTAACAAACTACCACTGTGCCAGGTTACAAAATTTCTAGGAGCTCCTTGGAGAGCCATCAAAAACAAACGCCTATGGACTAGGTTGACAAGTATTCTAATTTGAAAGGTTTGGATGTATAGAGGGGTAGATAAGGCTCTAGAATCTAGGCTAGCACTTCTAACTCTATTTCTTTTGAAAGGTGATACAAAACTTGTGGCTAATCTCCTCCTAGGGGCTGAAGAGGATAATTGAGAATACTAAAGATTTCTTCTGGAAGATGCCCTTGTTTGGACCCTTGGCATGAGTTAACTTGTCTCTCCTATTAGCTTGATTTAAAGTGCATCTTCAAGGATAAGTATTAGATACTTGTGAAAAGATCTTTGTCCCGCCAGATGTGCTAGAAAAAGAACTATTGATCTTAAAAGCTTGCACTTCTCCTTAACAACCTTATGGGAAATTCAGTGAGTGGGTAACATACTTGCACTTCACTAAATAACCTCCAGGATTGTTAAAGAAGTTGGGTGCTCTTTGGTATTTGGGGAAAAGGGAGAAGTAAATGCAGCATGGAAACTAAATGTGGAGATGCATCAAAGCTTTTACATCATTTCAAAAACCTTTAATAGCTCCAATTTTTGTTAAAGCGAACATAGAATGCCATAGACCCTTCATTTTTGGAACAATAACAAACAACTAAGGTTGATGTAGGCACATAGTAGATATTCAAATCCTGATCTGGGAAGCAGCTATTAAGGTTCAAATAGAAAAGGGAAACCAAAATTCAAACAAGATACTTTAGACTCTTACAGAGCTATTCCACTAAACATCATAATATGAAATCAATAAAAAACTTTAACAAGAGATTGAATGAGTATCAAAGACATGATTCAACTCCTAAAGCTAAGATTCAGAGATTATAGAAGCTTAACCATTAAAATTTGATAATCAAGACTTATATGTATAAATAATGAGAACACAAAGCATTTGATATATATAAGATCGAGATTAAAGCGTAAAAATAAAGGCCACATGAGCACAATCTGATACAACTTTGTTCTTGGTATTTCTGAATAATAACATGTTAATGTCAAACAACTGAATGCTTATCTTGACATGAATTACAAAAGAGCGATTAAAGTTCTACAATAAATCTTATATATCCTATTCTACTATTATTGATAGTCTATCTATCTATTGATTGATTCCTTATTTTTTGCTCTAGACCAATTCCCCTTTTATAATAAAAGAGAAGCAAGCTAGCATCGACCACTCCTTTGTCACAAAAGTTGAAAACCCTAACAAGTGTCACCACCAAACAACCTCAAAATTTGATAAAAATTTGGATTTGATATAATAAAAAAAATTGCGCTGCTTCAATAATGGTAGTGGGTGTAACAACTCAGTGACTCAAATCTCTAATGAGCTTTGTGCAAGTCTCCATGTTAGATGGAAGCTACAACCTTAAATGCTTGCCTCTATCCGATCTAATCTGATGCATGCAATAATGGTGATAACAAAAGAGACCTAACCCTAAGAATGATAGAGGAAACAAAAAGGCACCACCAATCAACAACATTTGTGAAAGCATTTCTCCAACGGTGAAGATACCTCCCCTACTAAAGACAGGTGATGTGGCAAGTGGGCAAGAACTCTTCAAAAACTGTGAGAGCAATTTGGAGGAAAACACCCATGGGGAAGCCACATATATAGCTTCAGGACCAAAGAGAAAGAAAAGCCTCAAAAAAAGAGCATAGCCACTATGTGGTGCAATTGTGCACCTTTTTGCCAAAAACCTCCTGCAAGCTCCAAAAAGATGCACCAAAGTGATAGGTGGCAAGATGAAAATGCAAGTCGAAAGAGTGAAGGCCTTGAGGCCGAAAGATCAAAGAAAAGAGAAATAAATACTTATAGATAAAAATTTCTCCATAGTTCAGGTGACTCACAGGGGCCTTCGTCTGTGGAGGCATGAACCCAAATATACGAAACAACATAAAAAATAGATAAATTTGCGATTCCTCAAAATTTGGGGAATGTAGAACGCAGAAACTCCTAGTCTTCTTCAAAAGGTAGCACCAATGCATTGAGCATCTCTAAAACCTAATCAAGCTTGAATATTTATTTTAAGGAGATTTCTCCCCATTTTTCTTGGGTTGCTCCTATGAGGGAAAAGAGTCGGGCCAAGGGGAGCAACATATTCTCAATCTCTTTGGCTGTAGGTGGTGAGCTTAGTTTTTCAAGCTCTGACTAGTCCTACTACTTGGCCTCTAAGGCCTATTTGAGTTGATCTTTAGTGAGTATCACTCCATGGGGTGAAAATGGAGAGGGGAAACCTGAAAGAACTAAGGCTTCAAAATCCTCTCTTATCTCGCTGATCTTCTTAGATAGTACTAGTTGATAGTTTTTACCCCTTTAGGTGGCCTGGATGCACATGATGAATTCATTTTCCTTCCTAGCAGCTCCTCTTCAATCTGAAATCCCAGCACTCACCAGAGTCTCATCAGTTGCTTCATACAACTAGGTTGACTCGATAGATCGGGGGGTGACTGTACTCAAGATTTGGTCTATTACTAGGCTGACCTTTGCATTTAGCTCTTATGCATCAGTTATGAAACTTAGCCCTAGCCTAAGGGTCATCATTACACCTTTTATTTTTTCCCAATGAGAAAAGAATAACCTTTGTGGTATTGGGAGGAGTTCATACCTTATTTCCACATTCAATTCTTGCTATAATTGGGACTCTTTAACCCTTATTTCCTCCTTCAATCGATTGACCTTTGTTCAGGCCCATTGAAGTTCATTTTCTTCCTAAGATTAGGCACTAATAAGCTTTCTTTTCATCTGGTTCTTCTCTTTCTTGAATTTCTCACTTAGCTGCTTAGTTTAGTCCTTGGCTTCAGACCATTTCTCTTTCATTTCCTATAGATCTCTATACAGTTTCACACATATATTGTTTTGTCGAACCTAAATGTCAATGAATTCTTTGTTTTCACTGCAATTCCTTTGCAGCCTATTACATTTGGGATTTTAATACTTTAGTCATTTTTCACTCGGTCTCAACCTCACATATCATCTTTTCAACCTTGAATGAAAGACGATCCTTCTCAATGTGAGTGGCCTAAAGTGATGTGGCCACTTCTACTTGCATGTCCTATGCCTACCTAAGGTAGATGATCTCCATGTATTTTACTCTTATCTCTACCTAGTTCCTGTCAATTATGAATTTTAGATTATCCAACTACACCTCCTACTTCCTCAATTTCTTCTCCAACCTTGTGTAGTTAGTATACACCACCTTCTATGTGGCTTTGGCACGGTCAATTTTGTCACAGAGGAGTTCTTGATTCATGTTCAGACCTACAATCTAAATCTCATAGTCTTCATATTGTATTTCTCCCTCAATCTTGGAGGCTAAAAAATTCATACCGAAATCATTAGGGACTTCCATTCTTCATCAAAAAATGCCTCCATCCTTGTAGAGCTACTATAGCATTTGCTAATTTCTTCTACTTTCTTTCCTTCTAGGCCTACCTAGTTAACTCTACTTGAGTCTAGAAATTATGTGAGGCCTCAATACTTTGTATAGCAAGGGGGGCACTAGGAGGAAGGCCATAAAGGGTGGCGTGCGGTGTGCTTTTAGATGCTTTCATTTGGGGAGAGGTAGAAGGGAAAACTATTGGTGAGAAAGGAGAGATGCCTCACAAGTGTTGTGTCGAATGAGGAGTACTCATTAGAGTAATAGGTGCAGTGGTTAAAAATAGTGGCATATGGCCAAAAGCAGGTAATGGTGATGAAAGCTGTAGCATGGGTGGTTTCAAAAATGGAACTTGGGCCTCAAACAAAGTAATTAAAGTGTCCATGACAGCTGCGACAGAAGATGTGTGTTCAACGCATGGGGCTTCCATATGAGGCTCATCTACAAACAAGGGTGGCAGTATGTTAAGGATAAGTAGATCGAAATTGGTGGATGAGGGATTTTGTTGTGTAAATGAGAGAAAAATAGCTACTAATGATGTAGGGGAAGAAAGAATAGTGGACGTGAAACTTACTTGGATTGTAGGGGTTGAAGACACTTACAAAGTGAAGTCCACTTCTTCACCTTCCTTGTTCAAGGATCCTTGTCTGCCCAAGTCTTGGATTCTCCTTCTCTTTATAGAGGGTGCACTGGTTGCTCCAGACCCTTTGGTGACTGACCCCGATGAACCTTGGGCTCCTTGAACTGCCAAATAAACTTTTGTGGAATGTTGATTCCATTTTTCATTTATCAAAATACTAATGGAATATGAGACATGTGACTCCTTTTGCCACACTGCTTCTTTTTCTTTCCATTTCCCAACTTTGGCTACTAGAGGCACTGATTCGGTGCCTTGGAGATTCTCTTGCTTGGGGTTTCGATCAGTTTCTTCATCTGGAGCAGACTCAACCTCTTTATCATAAATGTCTTCAAACTCCTCATCCATGGGGATGGCATTACACAAGGGGTCATCTACTTGTTCAACTACCGATATCTCTAGAAATCGATCGCTTTGCTTTCAAATTACCCCTTATTCCTCAACCGTATCTTGAAAGACTTGTTCATTTGAAGACTTGGGTTGAGCTTTGCTATTGCTTGGTAAAAGGAGAGCCATGAAGACTGCACAAATGGTATGGCATCTAGATTGACATATGCACCTTCATTGTCCAAGGCCAAATTATATCTTTCCTCCCAATATATTTGTGGCTCATGTCAGAAACTCAGGTGCTTATTTAGATTATACTTCTATTTGTCATAGATGATCCTAAGGCTGAGATAGGAAAATTTTCTCAACAACACCTGCTACTCTTCTCTCTTCATGAGCATCACTTTTCTATTGCCAATTGTAAGGGGAATTACATAAAGGATCTTCTTTTTCTTTTTGATGTTATAGTCAAAATATGCAATTGACAATTGTTGATATGTTTTCAAAGTAAGTGTCCTAGCCATCACATATCTAAGAAGCTAGAAAGGATTTCCTATAAACCCATGACATTTGATAAAATTGAAATCAAACCCTATGAACCAATCCAATGGGGTCATGTGCTTCTGCATCCATTCTAGATACCCAGGAGGAAACCTTTGCAAAGGATGTTGGGATAAATCTAGAATTATAGGATTCAAAAAAATTTGGAAAACAAATAATAATCATATGTGCTCGAAAGCACATGGGTCCATACTGAAACTAGTTTTAACAACCCCAACCTGCTAAACCTATTGAGTGGTAATCCCAAATAGCCAAAAAAATAGGGTTCTAGTGCAGAATAAAATGTATCAAGAAAGATGAATACCCAAACTTAGAAAAATGGTGATACTTGCTCAGCTATTCGAGCATCTTATTTGTAATTATTGTGGTGAAGTTGTACAAGAATTTCCCCTATTGTTTATTGAGCTTAAAATCCAAACCCATTTGGTACTCATGGAACTTATCATCATGGTCTAGCCATGGACATTAAAATCTAAACACATCTTTCAAGTCTGATTTAAATAGACTAAATGACAGAGGGGATTTGGGCCCTTCATTGTTAGGTCCCTTACTTGTTTTATCATTGTAGAAAGGCACCATATATCTCTCTGACTTCTCTAGAATTTCTTCATATTGTCTTGTGAGAATACCTTGACCTCCATATGAGTAGGGATGCATAACATATCCCTGATTTCCATGGAATTGATAGTGATTTTAAGCTCACCGCCTCTGATGATTGTTCTCTCCTTGTCTAGCTTTTCATCATAGATATCAACCAACTCTAGGCATGAATGTCTGAAGGGAAACATGCACTATGGTAAACCACTATGTCAAAGCCTTGCTCCTTGGCCTGTGACCTTTCCCACCGATGGCTTGGTGACCATCCTTTGCAAATCCCCTTCCTGTAAATTCTTGGGGTTGGTATGCAACTTTGCATCGAAGATATCATCTATGAAATCTTTGACTGCCTTTGGTTTGATGTGGTATTTAGGCATTATACTTTTGGTATGGGGAAAGTCTCATTCTTCTAGCATTGGTGCATTGGAAAAGGAAATATCTCCAAATATGTCAACATATGATGACTGGGAGAAAGGAATTTCAGCACCCCTACTAGAGGATGATGTTTTGACAACCATTATCGTAACTTTTTGAAAACTTTTTTTGCAACACTTGCTTCTAAAATTAGAGAATTTTACTCTACCAAGAGCTTACACTTAGAAAATTTTTGCTTTGGTAATAAATTTAGTCATGTGTTTAAAGAATAAATGTATGGCTATTAATGCTAGCCTTTCAAGTATTGCCAGCGAAGGGTAATACATGCAATATAAACAATTTCATTCTTGGAAAATGTGACCTCTGCATTGGGAAGGGAATTTCAATACATTCCTTTCTTGGTTTTTTGTGAAGGACAAGCTTGAGAAATGAGAGACATAATTAGAAAATATGTCTACATTAATTAAGCAAGAAATGGCCTTTAAAGAGGGTCTTTTTGAATGATGGAGCTAGCTGATAATCTCTAAGGTGACAAACACATGGTGATATGCCATATATCCAAGTATTGATAACAACACCTGCATTAAATTTCAAACCCCTACAAAATCCTTGAAGGACAATTTGCCTTTAGTTCTTGCTGCCAAATTGTATTTCCCTTTGTCATTTCGATAGGGAAAAGGTTTCCCATTTACAAAATTTTTGGCTCACATTTTTCTATAAATAGAGTGTCTCCCTCACAAAAATATTCATTAAGTCTACATTTTCCTATTTTGTATTCTGCAAAGCATGGGTACTCCAATCAGGTTGTTGAGTTGGAAGAAGCAAATTTCCTTCGTGGGAGAAGTCGCCAATGAGAGAATTAAGAGATTAATGCAGACAAAGGATGGCCTCGCCATTACCACATTCAAATGGGTGTAGGGAAGGGATTTCATCATAGATGAAAACCACTACCTGTTGAATAGGGATGTCATTTCCCAGTTTGTTGCTTCACTTCTAGACCTCAATATAGCAAAGCCATGGTTTGTGTAGCTATGTAGGAGCAAGTTTTGTAGAGACTACCTAGAGGGCCTTCATGAAACTATCATTGTTGTTGTTCCTATTCTTGGAATAACTTTTGCTATGGACCTCCGATGACATGTGGATAATATCGAGATGGTTCCATGGCTACCTTTTCTCTCCGAATTTCACATGATAACTCTGGAATGACACCACTAGTGGGTGAGGCTTTCCAGCTCCTACCTCCTTCATGTTAACAATATTGAGCCGGTCCATGACGTAAAGTGGATTAATTATTTCAATCAGTTGGTCTACCATCCCAAAAGAGTGGTGGTAAATGTTTACGATTGGCTTGGTTAGTCTCCATGGAGCTGTGTAATGAATCTCCTTGCTGCTTTTAGTCCTAATACTTAAAAATATCACTATTTTTTCCTACTATGTCCCACAGGTTGGAAATTCACACCTTGTACCACTATCTCCATAATTTTAGACATAATGATGAATATTTCTTTTTGGCTACCTCTGGAAAGAATAATTTTGTACTTTTCCCTTGAGCTCATGAACTCTAGTAAATATAGGTCTCTGTGCCCCAAACTATATGTAATATTTTGGTTTTAGAAATACAATATAGTTTTTCTGTGTTTTAGCACTTGTCTTATTCATAAAAAATATATTTATAGATTTATTTTTACATTTGGTACATAAAGTGATTTTTTTTAAAGAACTATGAGCTTCTAATTGAATAATTTTAGGTGGATACCATTTATTGGTATTCACAAAACATTTATGTCTAAATATTCAAGCTTGTATGCATTGCTAGCCTTGTATTTATAAATTAAAAAAGGTCCCTTCCATAGGGAATCAAATTTGGCATGTTAGCCCGGTTTGGCAGCCTGTTCATCGAACTTTAACACAAGAATCCCTTCCTTGAAACTTGGGTCAAAGTCTTTCTTGTCAAACCATCACTTGACTACCAGCTGGCACTTTATTATGGCATCAAATTCCTTTTCTCTTTTCTCTTCAAGGATTAGTAGCTCAACAAGCCTCACTTCCATCCTGCCACTTTCTTCAACCTCTAAGGACTTTAGCAATTGTAGCATTAGTATCTCCATTGAAATGGGTAGGGCTACTTCCTTTCCGTATACCAACTTTTAGGGAGAGGCCTTTAATATTTTCTTAGGGGTGATGCGGTCTACCCATAAGGATGCTCATAGATGCTTGCTATTCCTTTTGATGTTCCAACTAGATGCATTTGATCATCTTGATTAGGTTTTTGTTGGTGGATTCTCCTAGTCCATTCCCCTGTGAGTAATAGTTTGATGAGGTCTTTATGTAGATCCCGTGCTTGAGAGCGAATTCAAAGATCCTAGACCCCACAAAGGCTCGTGCATTTTTTGAAATGATGGTCTTTAGGAATCCAAACCTTACCACCAACTCTTCTATGAAGTTAATGATCTCAACTTCAGTGCCATTTTTTAAAGGGGTTTCCTTCATCCACCTACTAAAATAATCAGTGGCTATTAAGATCCACTTGTGAGTCGAGCTAGATATGGGATTGATCCTCCCAATGAAATATAACCCCATTATATGAAGGGCTCCTTGATCATGATTGAGTTTAAGGGCATAGCGGAGTTCTTTCGCTTATCTATAAAAAAATGGTATTGAGTGCACTTCCTTACTTGATTGTAAGCCTCAAAGAATAACATGGGAAAATAGTATCCCGCCCACATGATTTTTAATGTAGTGGTCTTAGTAGAGAAACTTCCACCTTCTGGGCTACTATGGAATTCACCGAAGATTATGTCTACTTGTAATTTATTCATGTAGTGAAGGAGAGTTCCATTGTAATTCCTTTTAAATAAAAGCCCTTCAATAAGTACATATTTGGTGGCTTGAAGCCAATAGTATTTTCTCTTGTGTGTCTAGATGTGGGGTGGGTATCAATTGGTTTGCATGAATCTTGTCTGATCAGCCATCTAGGATTCTTCTGACTCAAATCGATTTGTAAATACCTAGTTAGCCTCCTCTTCAGCCTTAGAGTCGAACTCTTGAGCGAGATACTTGCATAGGCCTCTTCCTCTAACTAGCTTTATCAATTGGATATCGACATCATACTCTAGGATATTAGTGATCTAGTTTGCTCTTTTTTCATTTATTTCTCCTTTTGTGATGTACTCCCTCACATTGGGATGGGCGATGAGGACTATAATTTTACTGGTTGAAACCAATGGTCAAAATTTATTAAGGATTTTGACTATAGAAAAGGCTTGATTTTCTACAAAATTATACCTATTTTCATACCCTTTTAGGGTCTTGAATGGAAAGAAATGGGGTGTTCCCCACTTCCCTCCTCGTTTGTCTTTGTGAGCATAAAGGCTATGTTGTGTTGGCTCTTGTAAACATACAACATGAAGTCTTTTGAAAAGTATGGGTTGGCTAAGACTGGGGTTATGGAGATAGCTACCTTGATCTTCTTGAAGGGAATTTTTCCTTCCTGAGTCCATTTGAATGCTAAGCCTTTCTTTAACATTAGCATGATTGGTTTTGTAATTCCTACAAAATCTGTGATGAATCTACTAATGAAGTTAATCTTCCCCAAGAAGGTCTACAATTGCTTTTGATTAATAGGAAGTGATAATTCTATTATAGCCTTCACGCTTTTGGGATCAATGGATATCCCTTCCTTGGAGACCACAAAGCCTAGTGATTTTCCTTGCAGCACTCTGAATACACATTTATGGGTTTAAAGAAATATTGAACTATTGGCACTTCTAGAAAACCATTTCTAGATGAACAAAATGATCACCTTTAGATTTAAAAAATATGGTTATGTCATCCAAATATATAAGGATGATCTTGTTTATCAATCCTTTAAAAGCGATGTCCATCGCATGTTGAAAGGTAGAACTCACATTTGAGAAGTCGAAGGGCATTTTCACATATGCGAACATTCCGCACTTAGTGGTGAATTCTATTTTGTGTTGATCCTCCTTCTTCACATAGACTTGATTGTAGCTCAAAAAGCCATCAAGTAATGAGAACATTTCTAACCCCGCTATGGTTTGTAAGATCTGCTCTAGATCAAAGGTAAATGGTAGTGATCCTTTAAAGAGGCTTTATTCAGGTCCCTGAAATCCATGTGCAAAGTTAGATATCATCATTCTTCTTTCAGATGGGGACCAAATTAGACACCCAAGTGGTGTGTTTAATTGGGTATATGATCTTTGCCTTGATTATCTTTGTAAGCTCTTGTGCCATTAGGGATTCCACCTTCAAGTTGACTAGACTTTGTTTTTGTCGGATGGGCTTGAATCCCTCGACCAAGTCAATAGTGTATTGGATTAGGCTAGGATCATATCATTTGAGATCATCATAGGTCTAGGCCACAAATTTATTATACTTAGCACATAAGGATCTCAACCTCTCTTTATCTTTCTACAACACGTTCCTGTCGACTTTGAGCTTCTTTCCATCTTTGACTTCAAGGTCTTCATAGTCCTCCTTTTCAGCCGTGAATCTCCATTTACTATTTCTCGCATCTTCATAGTTAAAGAGGTTCTTTAGAGTGATTAGGCCTCACGGGAGTTTATTGATTTTGATTTGGATAATTTTCTCCTCACCAACCTCTTTGGATATGGGTTGTGCTTGATCAGAAAACTCTCCAGACTATCTTAAGAAAATAGCAATCTAAGCATCATCTTCGAAGACCTACCAATTCTAATCATTATTAGGGATAGATGGTCGAATGATGATGTGTATCGTATGTTGTTTGTCGGCTAACTCAGATGCTAGCTCATATTGTGATCCAATTGAAGCCATTCTATCCATAGCAGAGTTTTGAGATCTCAGAATGACTCAGATATTAGAAGACTCAAATATTTTGATCAAGTCCCACACTCTATTATGGTAAGACTGTATTCTCATGTTCTTCATGGTTGCTTATCCTCAAACCTATCTTACCATTAGCTTGAAGTCCCCGAACACTTGTATCCCTTTTATGCCCATCTGTTCCACCAAAGTTTCTGACCCGGTTGGAGATATAAGATAGATGCCAATTCTAGAGCCAGTTTTACACTTAACGCCATCAAATGCAATGTCCTTAAGCTATTGTTACCTAGATTGATTGGCTTCTCTTGTTCCTTGACCAATTTTGAGAGGGCCTGGTCCTCATCAGAAATTACATATGTTCATAGACTGGCAGTATGGAAGTTCTTGAAAGGGTTAACATCAATAAATTGGTTCAATAGTACTTCTTTCGAGATTCAATTTCTTGTGGCCTCTTCTTCTTCTAACATCTCTACGTAGTATATTTACTTCTTGGAAATAGAGGTATGTGCAGCCTCAAAAATCATTACCACATCCTCTACTATGTGTTCAGGATGCAAAGGTTCAGAAAGGATCTTCATCTTTTATATGTGCTTGGTCCTTAATATTAAGTGAGAATAGTCAAGTGCCAGGTACCCACCAAGCTTTATTGTGAAGTCCCTTGACAGACACATTTTGAAGATAGAGGGAATGTCAATTATGTCCACTTCTTGAGTAATTATTTAGGTCAGACATGAATACAAGGTTAAAGAGAGGTCCTCAATGCAACCTATAGTTAGGACCTTCTTTCCATCTAACTACATAGTTCCCTTCTCTAGGGGCTCATATTTCAAGTTTAGAGCATTGGCCACTAGCTTGGGCATGACTATAGTACTGGCCCTTGAATCTATCATGTTATTATATAGTAACTTATCCCCTACAATAAGAGTAAAGAAGAAGGGGGTGGGATTTGGCTTACTTCTTTGACATTTTTTTTTTTTTCATATTCACATATGCTACAGTCCCCAAAGATTGGGGGTCTGATGCAGGTCTTTTTCCCTTATCTTGGTTTCATGGTGGGACTGGATTTGATGGTGGAGTTTGTTTTTCTCTATTCAATGCATCCTAAAGAAAATTATTCTACTTTAGAATGGATAGGACATCGCACAGAGATACATTGGTAGGAGCCTTCTTCAATTACTCCACCACATTAAGCGTTTTGATTGGTGAGACCTTTAGTTTGAATGAGGGTGATTCTTTCACTTTAGGAAAAAGGTTGGTCTACCATAAGTAGACCAAGAATCTTATCCGTGGCTTTTAGTTGTGATTGTGGTACTTGCGGCTAAGGCCACTATGGTTGTTGGGCTAGTGGTACCGATGGTACATGTGGCACACACTCTCTGATGAACCTTCTCTTTGATTTGGTGTTATAGTCTAACTGTACTTTTGGTGTTCTTATAGTCAAGACTTCATTTGCGAACACTGAGTATTCTCCCCCCATCCAAGAAAAGAGTGCTTGGTTGGGGGAGTTATCCATTTCTTGCTCTAGGGACATTCGCTACATTTGAGCACTAAATATGGCATTCTCAATCCTGGGGAACTAATAAATTTTGGCATCCAGAAGAATGCCTTTATTTCTTTGTTCTACTACTTTTTGTTGAAGATTTACCCATGGAAAATTTTGGGGCATATGGGAATCATTGCACAAAAAGAACCATGCATTTGTATCTTCTGCCAGGTTGTTTTGTCCTAGAATCAAATCCTTACTCGTACTAGTTTTTTCTGTCTGTAATGGGGCGGTCATTGGGACTATCTATCTTAATTCCTATGGCTAATTACCCCCTCTTAGGACTCCTTGGTATGTGCTATGCTAGAAAGGTGGTCTCCCTCCTTGATAATTTTGCACGAGGGTTTTGGAGGTGCTACCTACTAATGCTGAATAATGATGGGATCATTTGTGAAATTCCTCATTAAATTCTTCATGTCATTGACATCTATGGCCAATGAAGAAGAGCTTGAAATTATTGGTTATACATTCAAATATACATACATCGAAGGTGGTAGTGTAGTCATTGTGCTAGGAAGTGAAGCAAGGATGCTGGGAGATACCTCCTCATGTGTTCCACAAGAGATCTCTATGAACATCAACATCTATCAAACTATTTTCTACTCTCATAGCCAAATCATATGCATCAGGGAGAGCATCTCCTTTGAGTGAGAGTGTCTCCTTTCTCTGAAAAGCGATAAATTTTTTTGTCTCTAAGGTTATCCCAAGAGTGGATGGAATTGGGAGCTAAGGATCTATACCAATTTTGAGCCTTCCCTTTAAATGATGTAGCTAGTAGTATGAGGGAAATATTTTTCTTTGTGATGTTGTGAACCCTACAAACCTCTACTACGTCTTGAAGGTGTTTAGAAGGAATTTTAAAATCCTCCTCGATGAACCTTAGGATTTCCTTGAGGGAATTGGTAGGGATGGTGGGACACACATCTAGAGGGGTGGGTAGAACTAACAAACTACCACTTTCCCAGGTTACAAAATTTCTAGGAGCTCCTTGGAGAGCCATCGAAAACAAACCCCTATTGACTAGGTAGATAGGTATTCTAATAATTTGAAAGGTTCGACTGCTTGGAGGGGTAGATAAGGCTCTAGACTTTGGCCTAGAACTCCTAACTATATTTCTTTTGATATGTGATACAAAAATTGTGGCTTGTCTCCTCCTAAGGGCCGAAGAAGGTGATTGAGAATACTAGAAATTTCCTCTAGAAGATTCCCTTGTTTGGACCCTAGGCATGAGTTAGCCAGTCTCTCTTGTTAGTCTAATTTAAAATTCCTATTCAAGGCTAAGTATCAGATACTTGTGAAAAGATCTTGGTCCCACCAGGCATATACCAGAAAAATAACTATTGATATTAAAAGATTACGCTTCTCTCGAATAAACTTATGGGAAATTCAGTGAGTGGGGGACGTACTTGTGCTTCACTAAATAACCTTCAAGATTGTTAAAGAAGCCAAATAATCTTTGGTATTTGGGTAAAAGATAGAAGGAAATGAAAAAAGTAAATTAAAAATGGCAATGCGCAAAAGCTTTTACAACATTTAAAAAACCCCTAACAGCTCCAATTTATGTTAAAGAAAACATAGAATGCCAGACACCCTTCATTGGTGGAAGGAGAATGAACAATTAAGGCCGATGTAGGAATGGAGTAGACTTTCAAATCCTCTTGTGGGAAGCACCCTGATGAGTCTAGTTTATGGTTTAATTTTGGTAGAATTTATGATCTATTTGC
>VDFB02270292.1:0-55860 GCA_007258455.2 Sequoia sempervirens
GCCAAAATGCTCTACTATCTGATAGATGTAGATATATAATAAACCTTTGAGATAGGGTAACATTATATAAAACTCTTTATGAAAGAAGCCACTTCATAGTATATCTCCAAGAGATCATAAATAAAATATCATACTCAGCGCATATCCTTACAATGATAATCACCTCCTTTATATAGATATCCTCCTAATAGCATAATGGAGGGTCAATCCCAATGAAGGCCCAATCATCTGGTCTAATATAATTAATTACATAAGTTTTCCACATGACTTGATATAACCAACCTAAGGGATGTGTGCTAAATATTTGCATCTTCGTCAACCTAAATGCATTATAATATCATATCCCTAGGTACATAACAAGAACCCTTTCAAATCTAGAGTGAAGGTAAATTCCATATGAACTGGAGGGAGATCGATTGCAATGATGACTAATATTGGGATCACAAAGTCATAATTTATTGTGCATGTAATATTGAGCTTCTCTCTTGCTAGTTATTTAACACATAGGGACTACCATGTTTATCTAATTCCACTTCCACCATATTAAAGTAACCAAACACAACCCAATTTATGGTTGAAGTAGATTTAACAATCCAAATTTAGTTGGAAATATTAGATCTTTCAACAATATTATTGAAATTATAAATATTAATAACACTAAAGGAGTGATTATCGATATTAAATAGGGTCCATAAGGCCTTACAAGTGGGGTCACATCCTTGGTCCACTAAGTGTAACTAACATTTTGTAGAAATAAAATTAATAACTTTGCCACGTCTTGCATTGTGATTACTACACAAAGATTAACTAGCTAGCCATATGACATAGTAGATTGTAGAAAGTATTAAAAAACTAAAAATTTCACCCTCTTACAAATAAAGAATGTCAAGATTTGTAAATCTTGAGTACCCAACATGTAGTATAATTTATTTTGAGGTCTACTAAACCTTAAAGACTCTATGAGAGAAAAAGCATGGAATATGGTTGTCCAAACGCATATAATTTCTATCAAGCTCTTGAAGAGCTTCATAACTCTTATAAAATTTCACTTTAATACTTGGTTTATAATTTTATAATTGGAGAGTTAATAGGGAAAATTGCCACTTTTTTGGAACATATTCATCATCCTCCAAGTCACAAGCTAGGCTATGGGAGGACATTGGATTCACACAAAGAGAAGTAAAAGGGGAAAATGAGGATAAATTATTTGCTTGAGAGGATAAAACACTAGAAATAGGATGTGTTATGGTTAACTGACGTTTTTTGCATCTTTCGAGGGTTCTCTAGATTATTGAGAAACAATAATATCCTTTTTCTTGCCAAAAGGATTTGAAACAATTGGACCAACATTTTTTTTGTTACAACCCACCCTCGATGGATGAAATTTTCATCCCATTGGTTTTTGTTTCCTACAATTTTCTATTGTAGTCCAACCTTCTTCATTTTTCTAATCAAATAGTTCATTAGTAGGTTTGGGAGTAGGCTTGGCTCTTGACATAACTATGGGACAATCTTTGGTTTTGTGTTAGAGGATTGTCACCTATAGCAAGCATTTGACAAATTTGGATGTTAATAGAATTCTTGAGGTCTTTTGAAAGATTGACCTTAACATAAATTTATGTTTGAGGATGAGTTGAAAAAACTTATTTGGCTCAACACAAACAAAATTGCCCAAAGATGTAGCAATACAATATAAGAAAGACCAACAAGACAAAAGGTAAGCTAGTAAACTCAATTCAAATGAAAACTCAAAATGTTCATTCTTCAAAAATAACTTGGAAATAAAGACCATTTAATTTTAGTTTTGAATGTAAGGATAAAATGTACAAAGTTGTGTCACACTTTTATAAAGGAAACAACCAACACTAATCCAACTTTTAAAATTGAATCACTAAAAAGTGGCATATATGTTTTAAATTTTGAAATTATGTAAACTAATAAAATGTGTATTTTTTAGTATAATTTATGTTTGTATTTTTTGAAAAAAATTAAAAAAACTATTTGAATATAATTTTTTTAATAAATTGACACTATAATTTAGTTGATGATAGAGTAAATTTTATTTTTTTCCTTCAAATTTTTTGTGTGTAGTTATATAATTTGAGAGCTTTGGAGTGCAGGATTTATTTTTTCAATTTTTTTGGTATCAATACGTTTTAAAATAAACCAATAAAATATTATATGACATTTATTTTTTATCTTGAGTATCTATCCTAAAATAAAATATATATACTATCTTGATGTAGAATCTTTTTATCTAGTGCATCATATTTTTTTAATTAAGTTTTAGTATTTTTCTTGACATAACAATCAACCTAATATTTTGGTGTTGATAACCTACTTTTAGTAAAAATAAAAACTACAATTTGAACTTATAAAATGATATTTTAATATTTAAAAAAAAAAATTATTTACATGAGTAGGAGTTGATCAAGGTTTTCCATTTTAACATTACATTCGAGAAGTGGTGTTGCACGTATGCATTTAGTCAAAAAAAAATTGTGGACATATCTAACTTAGCTACTATAAATCTAATTAGATAGTAGAAAAAATTGTGGACGTATCTAACTTATCTACAATAAATCTAACTAGATCTTATGTTTGACCAAAATTGTTTTTAGTTAGAAATAGTTAAATTCACTTGTGCTCTTAAGTTGGCCAAAAATGTGACACAATTTTGTACTATTACCTATAAACTCCATTACTATTTTACCAATGAATTCCAATTTTTTATAATAATTTTAACAAATAAATTAAAATTAAAAATATTAAACTAATTTAAATAAAAGATATGAGTTGTACCTAATTTTAATTTCAATTTCAATTTCTTTTTGGTTTGATATATTGTAGTTTAAATGTTGTTACTAGACTTTTTTTTTTAGATATACCAACTTAATTTAATATTTAATATTATCTTCAAATTTATTTAAATTTATATTTAATTTTATTCATTGAATATATTTAAATTTATATTTAATTTTATTCATTGAATAATTATTTTATATTATAAAATAAAAAATATAATTATAAAAAAGGCATTTGTAAAGAGAAATATATTGTCATGAAAATAGATATTTGAAGACGATAAACATGAATGAATAGAAGAGAGAATCAAAAGGATTTGCTAAAACCATTTTCTAACTTAATATTTAAAAGTAACTCATTGTTCTCACTCTCTTTCCTCTATGAAATATCCAATTATAAATCCGTCTCTCCAAACTATTCAACATTTATATATTTTAAAATAGAAACTTTACCTTGAACACATAAAAATTCAAAATTATTACAAGATGTTACTTGTAAAGAGAAGCACACTATCATAGAGATTAATATTAAAAGACAATAAACATGAACAAATCAAAGAGAAAATCAGAGACCCTTGTCAAAATCATTTTCTAAGTTGACATCTTAAAATGAAAGATATCAAGTTTCCACAATCCATCAAGTAATGCAATAAAATTTCTGGATTTGATTGTGTTTTGGTTTTTCACATCAACATTTCGAATCATACTACATGATCCATCATCAGGATGAAAGAGAGCTGGAGGAGAAAAAATGGATTGTTGCAGACCAAAGCAAGCTAAAAAGAGAGAGGGGACACAAAGAAGGAGGCACACGGTTCGAGGTTGACAATCTTAAAATGACTCATTATTATCAGATTCATTATTATCACTCATTAACGACCCTTGACAAAATTATTTTCTAATTTAACATTTAAAAACGACTCATTATTCCCAGACTCGTTATTTTGAAACTCATTATTATCACTCACTAAGAGTCCTTGTCAAAAGGATATTTGAAGATGATAAACATGAATAGATAGAAGAGAGAATCAAAAGGATTTGCTAAAACCATTTTCTAACTTAATATTTAAAAGTAACTCATTGTTCTCACTCTCTATCCTCTATGAAATATTTAATTATTAATCTGTCTCTCCAAACTATTCAACATTATTACATTTTAAAATAGACACGTTACCTTGAACACATAAAAATGCAAAATTATTACAAGATGTTGCTTGTAAAGAGAAGCGCACTATCATATAAATGAATATTAAAAGACAATAAACATGAACAAATCAAAGAGAAAATCGAAGGCCCTTGTCAAAATCATTTTTCTAACTTGACATCCTAAAACAACTCATTATTACCAGATTCATTATTATCACTCATCAATGACTCTTGTCAAAATTATTTTCTAATTTAACATCTAAAAACAACGTGAGACTCTTAAAACGACTCATTATTACCAAATTCATTATTATCACTCATTAACGACCCTTGACAAAATTATTTTCTAATTTAACATTTAAAAACAACTCATTATTATCACTCACTAAAAGTCCTTGTCAAAATCATTTTCTAATCTAAAAATGACTCATTATTACCACTCTATGAGTTGTTGTGAAATATCCAAATGAATCTCCCTTTTCAAACTATTCAACATTTAAACATATGTGACATCCCCTTGAACAAACATTAAAAAATAAATAAAAATTCACCATCTTGAACTGTTTTTTCTTATTCATCATAATTTCAGCATTGTTCAATAAATAAGCATGAAAATCTACCACTAAATCCATAAAAAAATTACTTCTAACTATAAGAAATCTCCAGTTCATATACCTACCTATAATACATCTCATCAAATCTAAAAATAGCAACCAAAATTTAGGGCATTGAAAATGATGTTGTAATTTAAAGCCGACAGAGTTAATAACAGGCTACAGACCGTCAAATTCCAGGCCAACCGGCAAATCAAGAAAGCCAACTATAGAGTTTGACCGGGTGAGCAGTTTGTCAGAAATTCATGAGGCTTACATTTGTTAACAAGCAGGGGCCCACCCAAATGATTGGAAGTGTAGATCCCCTTGCGTGTTAATTCTCTCAGTAATTACCTTGTAGGTATGAGATTTGTACAATTTCCAAGTATCTGCCACTTGACTGTCTGTCCTCAACTGAGCCCATGTGGAGAAGAATAAAAAGGGTAGCAACAGATAGATCTTTTGGAGGAAGGAACACTGATGTTGGCCTCTTAACAAGCTCTTCATCATTTTCCACTCTGGCTTCTGCATTGGCACAAGGCTTGATAGCTTCACAGAGGTAATCATTTACTGTTTGATGTGTTGGCTTCTCTGTGAGATCATTATATTCTGCAATAAAACTTGTTCTGTCAGGCAATGCATTCATGGAACCAGTTGGCAGAGAGACAGATCGATAGCTTTCTGTATTATGATTTGTTTTATAAGGTTTATATTGGTTAGCAGCAGGAAGATTGGTAGCTTTTTGTGGTTGTAGAATCTGATTTGTTAAGCATGCATGCATTGATCTTTATGTTTTGTTGGGTAGTGATATTGGTTACAGTTGTACAATTGGGCATTCATTCCTGATATCTTCCATATTAAGTATACACATTAATGTTCAGTCGAAAGAAATCTCTATAGCCAAAGTACTAGTAGTACATAAATTACAGTGTTTATTGCATGAAACAACTCAAATTCTAAAAAAGAAATCTTTTATTTAAAAGAAAAATGATGCAAAAAGTGCAATGCTTAAAATCCAAAGCTATGTTGATTAGCATCTTTCCAATTATGTATATTTGCTGGGTATTGGTGATTTGAACACTCTGACTGATCTCGAATCTGGATTCTGTGGTTTGGTTGCAGGGTGTCCTGCTGCTTGAGTTACCCACAATCTGATTAGCAGATTTCTGTATTGCGTTCTGTGCTATTTATCATGCACATCTAATGTCCATTTAGCCCACAGTTATATTAGCAGCTTTCTATTTGGAAATTTGTGCTAGTGGGCATTCATATCTCACAGTAATTTGGCCGTAGCTTTCTGTATCCCAATTTGCTTTATTGGGCATTCCTAGATGTACCCATTTGATCCAAAATAAATGAAGTGGTAAATACTCATTTTACCCAAATTTAGTTAGTTGTTGTACCAGTTCATTCCAATTTAAAGAAGTGAACTACCATTTCATCCAATATTAACGGATTGGACTAACCATTTCAATCGGTTTTCGAGAAGGGGATACCCTCTTGATCCAGATTTGGGCGAAGTTTACTCATTCCATCCAAATTGAGGGGAGTGTTTTGAGTGTTGTAGTTGTCTGCAATGCCTGCTGCTTCCATGGATGGCAACTTCCCTTCCACTCCAGGGAAGGGGAAGCTGGAGAGGAACGGAAGCTATTTTAGTAGAGCAGTCACCAGCAGGTGGGGTTCCTCATCTTCAAAACTCTTCTTCTGGGCAGGTATTCTGATTGGTTTGATGTTCATATTTTTCGTGAGCACCAATTCCCCTACCGAGAGCAGGAGGAGAGCACTTGGGACCTCCTCCTGGGGTGGCCCTGATTGGGAGAAACAAGTCAGGCATTCCTGCAGTGTCAAGAGGGAACATGGGTTTATGGTTCTGGTGACTGGTGCAGCTGGATTTGTGGGTAGTCATGTGTCCCTGGCATTAAAGAAAAGAGGGGACGGAGTACTGGGCCTTGATAATTTCAACAATTACTATGACCCTTCTTTGAAGAGGGCTCGCCAGAGGGTGCTTGAAAATCATGGGATTTTCATCGTGGAAGGAGATATCAATGATGGGTATTTATTGAAGAAGCTGTTTGATGTAGTGCCCTTTTCCCATGTTATGCACTTGGCTGCACAGGCAGGAGTAAGGTATGCAATGGAAAATCCCATCTCCTATGTGCATAGCAACATTGCAGGACTTGTCAATTTGTTTGAGGTCTGCAAGTCTATGAACCCACAGCCTGCTATTGTTTGGGCATCCTCAAGTTCGGTATATGGATTGAATAAGGACACTCCCTTCTCCGAGCAGGATCGAACAGATCAGCCTGCTAGTCTCTATGCAGCCACAAAGAAGGCAGGAGAAGAAATTGCTCACACTTATAATCATATCTATGGGCTCTCCATCACAGGTCTGAGGTTTTTTACCGTTTATGGACCTTGGGGTAGACCTGATATGGCCTACTTCTTCTTCACCAAGGACATACTTCAGGGAAAGTCCATTCCTGTTTTTCAAGGCCCAAATCAAGCTGATGTTGCAAGAGACTTCACCTATATTGATGACATTGTGAAGGGCTGTGTGGGTGCTCTTGACACTGCAGAGAAGAGCACAGGAAGTGGGGGCAAGAAGACTGGCCCTGCCCAACTCAGGGTATACAATTTGGGGAACACTTCACCAGTCTCTGTTCCAGATCTCGTAAGGATCCTTGAGGGATTGTTGAAGGTAAAGGCTAGGAAGAATGTGATCAGAATGCCCAGTAATGGAGATGTACCCTATACACATGCCAATATCACTCTTGCAAACATGGAACTCGGATATAAGCCTACCACAGATCTCCCAACAGGTCTGAAGAAGTTTGTCAAATGGTATTTAAGCTACTATGGTGTTCCTGGCAGGATCCCACGAGGTGATAGCAGATAAAGATCCTGTTGTTTACATATCGCCAATAGAGGTACCTAGTATTTTTCATGATTTTAGGAGATTCATGCCAACTGCTGGATCTCCAAGTATAATGTTTATTGCAAACCTTGTATTTTTATACTTGATTAAAGGAAATGCCATATCAAGTATATCTCCCATAATATGTCTGCCATAGCCAAGTTTTTACAGGTAATAATAATAAGGCCAATATGTGTAACTGTATAAATTGGCAAAAATGCCATGGTTGTACAAGCCCACTTGATTTCGCATATAAATGTTGTTTATTGCTCTTTGCTGACTTCAACAATTCTTCTGCCCTTAATCTCCAATCACCTGAGACCTTTATTGGGAGTTCTGACATTCTTGATTTATTGAAATTTTAAAAGAGGATTCGATGATTCCAGACCCTGACTTATGTCCACAAGCACCCAAATAACTACAGTAGAATTTGTCGGTGGATCATGATGTCTCCATCTAATACCCATCAGCAAAGAAATTATTGCACGAAATTAAATATCATTTGTAAGGCATACAATGTAATTTGAAATGTGTAAAACCCACTTAAAAACATGTTTCAGCAGAAAAATACTCATTGGCATGACCCTTTTCCGAAAACATGCTACCATCCAATGGAATCTTTAAAAGTCAAAAAGTTCACTAGAAAAGCAGCAATAATAAGCGGGAAACAAATTAAATCAGAGCTTAAATTAGTTGATTTATGATTGAATAGCCGTGTTTAGCAATTTTAACTGCAATATACGCTCAAGAATTTGATACACTTTCAAATACAGCTGTCATATTATTACAAGATCTGTACTGGTATCCATTAGAAGTAAAATCACAAGAAAACTGTTCAATATAGTTTTTCAGAAGTGGGGTCACCATTTAATTCCCCATACTGACACAATAGCAACTTTAGTCGGTATAAATGAATTCTATTATCAAGGACGGCCGATTTTTCAGCAGAGCCTCTCAGTCCTAAATACCCTGTATCACATACTAGTTTTAAGGCATGTGGGGCTTCCATATATTAGTTCGAAATATTTTAGATCACATTCCATGATTCATGATCTATTATTAAGATGAAAATAGATTGAAATTAATGATATGAGATTTCCACAATACATATTGAATGTAATTATGTTGCTACTGGATTCAATTGTGTGCAAGTTTTTTCATCAATGTTTCAGATCACACTCCATAATCCATCATTAGGATAGAGAGTTGAAGGAGATGTAAAATGGTGAGTTAACATCAGCATAATCACATCTCCTTCAACTCTATCTTGATGATGGATTGCGGAGTGTGATCCGAAACGTTGATGAAAAAATTGCACACAATCGAATCCAAAAGCATCATAATTACAATAGATTGAAGTGTTTTAAATCACACTCCATGATCTATCATCAAGATGAATAAAATAGATAGCATGAAAAAATAGTTTGAAATGTTTATAAATTTGTCTCAGTGAACTTATTTTCGTCACTTCCTACCATAAAAAAGTTACTAATGTTACTAATGCATCATTTTGGTTTGCAAATCAATCAAACTGAACTAAACATGTATAGTGGGCAACCATGATAATTGCAATATCCTCCTCTATAGAATGGATACTTGTTCGTAATAGATGTATGTGTTTAAGGTTTCAACTCGCCTTGATCTAAATGCCCTCAAAATTTGCTCTTGAAAAAGAAAATTTGCTTGTCAAGTAGTTTGCTAAATATATTGCTCACATTTTTTATCTATTGGCTAAGTTCTCTAACTTTTTAGATATGTTTATATTTGTTTAAAAATAAAATATAGTTTCACCCCTACCCATCCAACCTAATTGTAGGAGCTCTATTGGAACAACACATTTTGAACTAGTTGAATCATTCAAGAACAACTCATCCTTCTCTCTTTTGTATTGCCCAAGTGTGCTTGTTCCTACCACTTCGATGAGCCTTTGAGATCCTTTTTTGAACCCATTATTGTGTTATAATCAAAATGTTTTTTATAATTATAATATTAACATTTTCTAATTGACTAAAGACCATCCTCTCAATTTCAACATTCTTATGAACTGATTTAATTTATTTTTAAATATTAGTCTTTTAGAAAATATTTTTGTTTTGTAATCCAACATATTGAAAATTAAATACATAGTTTTCCCACTTTATTAATTATATTAAGTTAATATTATAGTAGGTGAATTGAATGAAAAAATGATGGTGAGTTAATAAGGGATGGATTTTGTTATGCATTAGAGGTTCAAATTTTAAAAAAATAATGAAAAGGAAACAAAAGAATTGTATTTTAAGGTTTATTGTTAGTTTGTTTATGGAGTCATTTGGAAGTAGGTCCAACATAATTCTACAATTAGAATTAATAGATGATAATAAATTTCCACAATCCATAATAGATGATGTAAAAACTATTGACACAATGAAAACCAGAAACTATTCAACAATAGAATTAATAGGTAAAATTATCAATTTTTATTTAGTGTTGAGCATTGGTTCTTAAGGCATTTGTCTAGGTCATATGTGCCAATATCTCTTAAAATAGAAATAGATTTCTAATTGTATAGTATGTGTTTGTTGAAGTTTTATTTTAACTTGATGATGGATCACATGATGTACTTAAAACATTTGATACAAGAAAAAACCTACAAATTTTTTCGTCGAAAGATCATATTTTCTAAATAAAAAATAAATGATTTTGAATAAACATGTATAAAAATACATGACACTTCAAGTCACATTATGTGATACATAATCAAAATTGTACCTAGTTTTTTTTTGAATTGTTGAGTCTTAAAGATTGCACACTTTTTGTGGAAGCTTACAACTAGTTAAAGGAGGATCAACCTTTCGAAGGGAAAAAATAATAATTGTATGGAATATCAATAAGTAAAATTCAATAAAATAGCTCTATTTTTTAAATATTATTAGAATTTGCAACTACATAATATTAGCTATAGATCAAACAACTTCTTACAAAATTAATCATATCCATATGATGCATTATGCATCATATTAGTATCAATTGTTGCCACTAGTTAATTACAACAAAAACTATGTAACAGTTGGTATTACATAATACTTTATAATATGTTATCAACAAGGTATTACAATAAGTGTTGTAAATCAAAATTATTTCTATCAAATTGTGTTTTTATGCAAGAACAATTCCTTTATTGATATGGAATTTTGCATTTTCCTTTTTCTTTTTGCCTTCAGCTGCTATTTCTTTATTATAATTTTTAGTAGCTCTTCCAACCCTTTGAGTAGTAGCATGCTCTCGATCCTGTTGAATGCCCAGGTGTGGCCATATCTAATCTCAATTGTGTTCACTCAATCTATACCATCTTCTAGCAACTTTAGGAATTTATGCTCAAATATCTCCATTGTAATCGTGACCTGCAAGGCAACATTATGAAATATGAGTTTTTTATAAAACTCAGTAAACGATCTCTTGGTACCTTAGAAATTTTCATCATTTCTCTTAATCCAAATTTACCATAGTATTTTGTTAGTGAGAATTAACCAAAATAGATTGCATTCTTTATTTAGATTATTGACATTTCCAAATAAGATTTCAGTCTAGATAATATTGCCTTTCTATCCTTTAAGATCAAAGAAAAATAAATTCCAAACCTCTTTTTTATACAAGCAATCAAAAAAAATATGTTTTACAATTTCAAGTTGTCTACAAGAGCTGCACAAATTAACATCAGTATGGTTTATTTTATATGGTAATTTTTGAAGAATTAATAGCCACTTGAAGTATGCTTTCTTTGGCTCAACAATATTAGTCCAATTCTTTTTAAATACATCTTGTCATTGCTTATCAGATAATGTAAGGTTCCAAATTTGGTTAAGATAATCAGACACAAAGTTTCTACTACTTAAAGATTTATAAACAGTTTTAGCATTTATGTTTTGAATTTTTGTGTCATTAATCCATTTGAATTGTTTAAAAGAATCAATATTCTAGTTGCATTCTTTGGGTGGATGAAGGAGTGTACATGCTTCTTTAAGCATTGAATAAGTTATCCAATTGGAAGGGGGAAGGCTAAATTTGTTGTTGAAGTGTCCCAAGTTTTAATTTGACCATCACACAATATATTTTTGAAGCATTTAATGCCTTTGGCTACCCAATTCTTGGCAAAACAACCTTGTATTAAGGCTATTGTCTTGTTCTTATTCTCAAGGTTCCACCATATGGATATATTCTCAATGATCCTATTATTTACATCAAGTACTTTATTATTAGCAACAAATTCATTGATCCATTCCCATGCTTTCTAGGTGCTTTTAAAGACACTAGACCTTGCAAGAGCTACTGGAAAGGTACATGCTACCAAGTCATTGAAAGGGAGTAGCTTCCATGAATTTTCCTGTTTTGAGACTACTAATTGGATATTGTTCCTTATCAGTACCTTCCAAGGCTCATCTCCTTCTAGGGATTTAATGATCCACATGACAACAAGGGCCACTCCATGTATTTTTAGATCTTTCAAGCCCAATCCCTCTCTATTTTTGCTCAAACAACAACATTCCCATTTTACAAAGTTGTTTTTTCTTTCCTTTGCCATCAGATCACAAAGAGTTTTTTATTCTTTTTTGTAATTCATTCACTTGGTAGTTGCTAAAAAGCCATACAGAAAAATAGTATAAGTTATAAGAGGATAGAATCTTTTGGAAAACTTGCACTCTTCCAACTAGGGAAAGAAACTACTTATTCCATTTATCTAGTTTATTCTCAATTTTCCCTTTTATGCACATCCACATGTCCTTTAACCATGGGTTCACAACAAAAGGAATACCAAGGTATCTTACTTGCTTAGTTGGGCCACCCCATTGGAAATCATATTTTGCAAACCAGTCTGGGTGTTACACCCCAATCGTGTAATTACTATTTACTATTACTATGTAGGGTAAATATGAATGTAATGTGAATTCTAGAGAGGAATAATTGTGCTTGCACTTTGTTATCAATGCCTTATAAATGTATGTTATCTCATTTGATATTGTGAAAATTATTGCATATATGTGAATGAATGGTTATTGAATTAATATTCTAACTTTGGAGATGTATTACGTATACTACATATTTTGTGAACAGTTGACTGTCATGTGCATGTGTTAGTGGTTGTAGGTATATGTTAAATTCCTCCAGGTGGAGGGGAAGTATCACTCAGGAGAAGATCTTAGTTGGGTAACCAATAATGTAAACTATCTGAGCTTGCACACACCACAGTAGAATAATTAAGTTGAGTTATTATGTGGGAAGTTGGTAAGTCATCCTTAGTTGATGTGTTTGCATTAGTAAGAGTCTTGTTTACTATTGAGTGCATTATTCGGTGATGTTTATCTGTTTGATCTTATGAGTTCTTTCTTGTATTACTACGTTTGTATTGATGAGTATGACGTATGTGGAGTATGTGTACATATACACACGCATGTCAGTTGGATCTAACGACATGTATATGTATATGCATATATATACCACGCGTAGGAGCTTATTAATACAATAGTATTTTGTGTATGGTTATTATGTGAATTAAATGTGTATATATATGTATATGTATATATGTATCGATACACACATACGATGGAAAATGGACATGCACATATGAATGTATCGATATATGTATACATACATATACATGTACATAGAGGCATATACTTATATACATATATATGTATGTATACAATCAATATATATTGATAATACTATGCTATCACTATCTTGCTTATACTTTTTGTATATCGAATGTATACTTACATGGTTGGCATATGATATATATATATATATATATGTAAGATATATGTTGATATTTATATATATGTATATGTAATATTATATATATTAATATATATTTAATATATTATCACTTGTATAAAAATTGACTATCATTAACAATGATAGAGGACGATTATTTTAACTTAATCAAAGGTAGATTATATTACTTATGACTGTACTTTGAGAAGCTGAGTTTTACTTATGCTGCCACGCATAAAGGAACACACATACTTCAAAATAGCTCACTGCATTAAGTCAATATATAGAGGAGACTTAGTCGATGCCTTAGTTGGGAATAAATTTGACTTAGTAAACTCATTAACACCTTGTCATTGGTAAATATCAAATAGCAAATAATGAGCTTGAACAGCAAGTTGATGACTTGGTCAATTTGATAAATGAAGAGAGTCGATTCATATGCGATTAAGTCGATTTGGTCTATGTGTCACATATTTGATATTGACTTATTCAAATATATACAATTAACCCGCCAACTATTGGATGATATATTTATCGAGCAGCACCACCTTATGAATCCTATTCACTATAAATGTTCATTGTGTGAACAATTCAAATTATGCTTTATCAACATGTGTTGTTTTGAAATAGTCTTTCACTGTTGTCACCAAAGGAGGTCGATTTGTAGTATTGTTTGGTTGAGTATGTCCTTCTTAGTGCACCACCTTTTTGTTGTATGGAGTGAGTGGTGTTGTATAGTGACTATTGTCAACACCCATGCATATTCTGTAGGATGGAGAGTGTCTTTTCTGCTATATAAATAGGAGTGCAAACTCACTTGTTTGGGATGCATTCCATATGCTTTATGCATAGTATTTTATACATTTTTCTCTGCAATTCATAGCTGCAATATTTTGTTTATTTGAGAGAGAAAGCTAAGAGTACTCATGAAAACAACTTGATAAGTATACAATAATAATTTATGTTATCAAATTATTAACAACTCAATGAAGATCTTGATAATCAAGATTATAACAACAATTTTAATAAGTATAATCTATCATATTGAAGCATAACGATGTAATAACTAATAGATATTTAATACCAAATAACACTTTGTCAACAGTAATGTGCAACATCTCTCTAAAAATGTTGCAGTGATCAAGTAAATATATGTGCATATTTAACATATGATCATACAAGAGCAATCATAAAAGGTAAGAGGTGTGTGCAAAGGATCATAGAGTGATTTAATCCAATATTATTGATGATTCATTAAAGACAAGCCCCAAAGAAGACTTGAATTACTATCATAATATCAAATAACCATTGCACAAGAACAACTCTGAAATCAAATGTGTATGAAGGTCTAGATGTAAAAACTCTGTACTATCTATAATCATATGTGGGAAGTGTTGATTTAAGCGGTGTACCATTGGAACCCAAACAAAAGTCAGGGATCAATTTGTATTTAGTTGGAGGCTTCTAAAAAATAGCATACCATGGCTGAAATATTTACTTGGGAAAGAAGAATCACTCGTCATAAAAACTCTTTAAAATTTTAAAAAATTCAATATGTTGATTGCAGAAAAATAGGGTAGTGTCTAAAAAAAATTCATTACTTTTATGATAAAAGCCAAATTTTAAATTTTAATGTCTCAGAAAGGCAAAAGAACAAGGAATAAGACCCAAAACTTGTTTTGAAAGAAACTCAAACATGTACGAGCAATTTTGTCTGCAACACAACTCACTAGCTCATACAAAACAATAGATTGATGATAAAATAGTCTTATCTCTTATTTTCAACTTTCATTATTTATTATCTTTACTATTGATAATGTTACACTATTCTATATTTTTACTTTTATTCTTATAGGTAATACCTCAACATACTTAACATATGATTATTTATAAATACCTCTTTAATTCTTAACGTAGATTATTATATATATTACTTTATCATACCTCACCTTCTACTCTAAATTGATTACATATATTACTTCATTATACCTATCATTCTGAACTTACTCATATCTTGTTTACTACTACGAATTGCTCTTTATAAATTGTTGCCCCTTCATATACTAAGGAATTTAGATGGATCCTTGAGAGTTAGAATTAAAGAAATAGTGTGACTCAAAATCAAATTCACAAGAACATTGAGAAGAAGCTCTAATTTTTAAAATATTAGGGTATACTTCCTATATTCATGTTTCAAATCGGATTTGCATTATATCATATTTAAATAACTAATTTTTTTTGTTTCTTTAACTTAGTGGCAACATGATTTTTTTTTCATTTTTTTCCTTCTCAACATTTATTCTATCAATAACTTCTACCGCAAAATGGTTTTTTTTTTAATATATTTGAATCTCTTTTCCTCAACTACAGTATCCTCTGTTATGCTGCGGTTAGAATGAGCAATTTTTTAATTTTGTTATTATTTATTAAAGCTCTTAGACAATAGTTTTCTATTAATATTTTCAATTTGTGCTATTTGGGAACTACGCTTGGTTAACATTTGTATTGCAATTGTCTGCTGAGCTACAATTGTACACTTTCTCCCAATATATAAAAAGAAAGACACCATCAATAGTAGATTTTCAGATATGGACTCAAAAAGTTGTCTTAAAAACCATAAATCAAATTGCAAAACAACAAATAAGATATGTTTTCAGAAATTTATGTCCTAACTCTAAAGGTATTTCTTTTCCAGAATTTTTTGATTTCATTTCACGGTGATTTTATCTGTTCCTTTTTTTTGAATAGCAATTGCCACGTCTATCAATAACAGTTTATATTATCACACATCCATTCGATGGACATCAAAATGAACATATAAACATCATGTACAATTAAATAAATACATAAAAATCTCTTATTATGATTGATTCAATGTCTATGAAAAATAAACTCAAACTGGAGAAGAGATGTAAAATAGAAACGTAACAATAGACTTGGAACTTGGAAAAGAATTCCACAGTAACTTAACAGGGAGTTACACTATGTCCACTACCTTAAAAACAAGGACTGGAAACTAAGTTTCATGGCCATTTGGCGCAAGCTGTGATAGCTGATCAATCAGTATAAACTTCTTTTGGCAAACATAAATTAAATTTGATATCTTAAAGATGCACAAAATGGTGTTCTTGATGGAGTTTTAAACCCTTCGAAGAAATGCCTTAAAAAAAGAACAAATATAATCTCAAAGAATGCATAGACTGTGAGATAAGCACAAGATGGATTAATTGAAGAGGCCTTAGAAACTTTCAAGCAAATGCAATTGGAAAGTAACTTACCTTAAGATAGCAATACTGAAATAATTCCAATGCAAACAAAATGAGAATAACAATATTCTAATATATGTGTTGAAGGTTTTTAAATGAAAAGAACAATTTACAATACATAGATTCAGGGTGAACAAATCAAAAATGAAAATTTCTCAAGGAGTTGAGTTAGCCACAAGTGAACAAATGGTGAAATCAACATGAAGAGTAACTAAGTCAAGATAATTCAACTTGAAGGTCAAGTGAGATCAACACAATGAATTAATCATGATTGTTAAATATACCCAAGTAAATAAAACTAATTACCTAAGAAATCTTAATAATACAAAAATATAATAATTAATCAAACCAACAACCCCTAAGCGTGAATAAGGTAAAATAAAAATGGGTTCTTTCCTTAAGAAAATTTAACAAGTAAAATCATTGACCAATAACAACATATTTTGAGATGACATGGTATGCATGAATATGATATTTTAAATACCTTATATTAATTTAGAATCTTTGGAATCAATATGTGGTGTTGCATAATAAGATCATTATCTAGGACTCTCAGGTGAATAAAATGATCATTGGGACAAGAATAGACTCTCTAAATTATGAATAGTATTAAATGTAGCAAATGTATAATGACTAGGGCTTTATTAGGGAGCTTACAAAATAAAATAACCATGAAATTAAATATTTATAGGTGATGTAAGATTTCTTTCACACCCTAAATAATCATTTAAAGAGAACCAATATTTAACAACATATCTTTTCCTCCATATAATACACATAAAAATTTAGGGACATGGACAAGCCAATTATGACCATTAATAAAAAATTTTGCAGCTATTGAAGAAGAGAGTAGAGCCTCACAAAGAAGATCAAGAGTCGGTCTTTCTAGGTAGGGGATCTTGTTCTCAAGAAAAAAAAAAAAAATCTTCCAGATCGGGACAGTAAAGGAAAGTTTGAACCTAACTGGTTAGGTCCATTTGTCATCACAACAAGCTATGGCTCAGGAGCATACCAATTATCAATGCCTGAAGGTGAACCTTTTCAGGAACTAACCAACAATCTACATCTCAAAAAGTTTTATGCCTAGGCTTGAAGGGTGTAAATCTCAAAAAATAAAAAATAAAAGTAAAAAAATGATCAAAAATAAAAAAAAAGAAAAAGGATTGAAAATAGAAAAAAATAAAATTGTCCTCTAGTGAAAACCACTTCGATGGCACTGTGGGCAAGTACCTTGGTGGAAACCTGGCAAACAGGCGCTTCGCGTAAATAAAGCACCTTCATCCATCTTCGGCTCTTTATCCTACCATTCTTTGCATCACATTCATCTATTACATCATTCATCCTATTTATTCCATCACCCATTCTCGTTTATATCATAGATTGATATTGTGAAGTATTGTATCCCATTTAGTACTACTTGGTATATTCCTAAGGTCAACTTGTTCTGCCTATATCGAGGTAGTCTTGGTATGTGCAGGATCATGATGGGCCAAAAAGTGGTGATATGATGGGTTTTTTTAGGGTATGTGGCTGATGACTTTCTTTTTACCCAAAATTGATGAAACGAAAAGGGTTTTTAAAAAAGATTCTCAGATTTCCACCAATATAAATTATGCTTTACTTTGAATTTAATAAATAATTATTATCCATTTTCTATTTGAATTACAACTAAATTCTTGATTGATAGGCTGATTGAAAAACATTTATAGCTTTCAAACAGTATCACTTTTTTTTAATCTGAAACATGTGTCACATTCTATGCTTCGCATACTATAGAATTAAAAAAAAAAAAAGAATTTCATGAAGTTTTGACCAAGTTAAGGTGGTTAGACAACGAGTTTTTTATTTTCTAAAAGTTGTAATAAAAAATCATAATTAATTATTTACTTGGAAAAAAATTTAAAAAAAATGCATCACATCTGGGACATTAGTCCTCTACTTATATCTAAAATTTATAAAAAAATATTATCATTTTATTATGGTTAGGGTGGTCAGACAAACACCTACTTCTTATTTTTTCCTGAAATTTAAGTACTACTACATTGAAATTTCAAATTTTCACCAAATAGATTTTAAAACCTAGTAGTTTAGAAACTACATTCAATTTGCTACATATTCTATTCTTACATATTTTTGAAATAATATAGATAACTTATTCAAATTTTTATGTCAAGTTGCCTAACTCTGATTTTTCTGATTTTTTTGCCATTTAAGAGGTTGTTTTTTCCATGATGATCCTGCACATACCCGTCTATTACATAACACAGGGGGCAATTCATTATGGATCGGATCAGGTTCTTGTATATCTTAAGGTTATTGGAAATTTCTTCAAAAATCCCAAAAACATTCATAAAACATTCATCAAAAATCCAAAAACACTTGCAAAATCATCAAAATCCAAAAACATAATTTGAAAAATTGTGAAGTCAAAATCCAAAACATCCAAAATACATCAAAATTCCTAAATAGGTCAAACATTAAAAATCCAAAAATAGAACCATGTTGAACTACGAGTCTCTGAGCTTGAACGTAGGCAAGGCCATCACTAATGTGCCCTCGAGACACTTTAGGCCAGTCCTTTAGGAGTCCGTCATAATAAACTAGCAATCCATCAAGTGTTCATATCTCATGATCAACAATAAGTCAAGTTAGTCGAACTACGTGGTCTCTGCGTGTATAACATACATAAGACACATCTTTGATAAGTCAAGTTAGTCTTTTAGGTTAGGTTCTTGGTCAAAAAACTTAGAAAACTCCTAAACATTTGAAAATTGAAAACCCAAAATATTGGAAAACGTTGGAAAACCTTAAACAACCTCAAATAATCTAAAACCTAAACATTCACATAAACTTTCACAAAGAGCGAAAACAACTTCAAAACATTTTCAAAAGACCAAAAATATTGAAATATTCTGGGAAACCCAAAACCATCCATCCCATTTCGCTTTCACCCGCAATAAACCTTCATCCATAATTAATTAATTGTCATCTTCAACCTTTGGTAAAACAAATAGAAAACAAGTGTCGCAAGTTCTAAAGTGAGAACCAAAGGGTCTTAGATTATAAGTAAATGAGTCAGTGGAGTTTGTATCAATGACCTATCACACACCTAGTCCTAATCAAAACATCTGATAAACTATCCCAGGCTGCATCCTTTCGATAATGGACATCAACAACAAAAATCACCTTAGTTATATTAAATTGGCAAGAGATATAGATAAAATTGACTATTTTTCTTTGATCTTTTCTTATGATTTATCTTATTGACCCATTCTGAGGACCTCTTGATGATTTCTAAGAGATTTAAAAATAAAGGAATGGGGCATCGATCATTATCTTTCGTTTGTTGTGCTTGTGGGCATTCTTGTAAAATAATCTTGGTGCATACTTGCTTAGTTGTGTGTAGGGAGGTTGTTGGGAGTCAAAGTCCATTACACTAGATACAATGTCATCTTGGTTTTTAATACCATGATGTATCATGTCCATGTGTTATATCAAACATAAAAAATGATGGAAAGTCCCAATCCCAAGATATAATCAAAATCATTTATCTCATCACCATATCTAATAAAGTCTCGATGGATCATGGACTTGTTGGAATTTTGAATCAATCTCAAAATCAATGGTCATTTTATTCTTCTATCTTCTTTTCATGCTAACCTAGTATCATGTTGAACCAAATATTTTTGGGAATGTGGGCTCTCTTACACCTCTAGGGTTTTACACCTAAAAGGAGAGAGGTACACCAAAAACCTAGATGGCTCACTCAAGACTAATGCAAATATGATAGAAATATGTTTAAATAGAATGCCCTAAATGCAAAGAATTGATAAAGGAGATTGAATACTAATGCAAAACTAATAAATTGCACTTTGTTTGAAAACACATTATGATATGCAAATATAAACTAAATGACCTAGAAAAGACCATGAAACAAAATAGAAAATTGTAGAACTAAAGACGTGCACCTGAAAATGTGTTGAGGACTGGAATGAGGACTAGAAATGCTGCTGATTGTAGAATTTTGACCTACTAGGACACTTATGCAATTTTGGGCGACTTAGCTCCAGATTAAGAAAACTGTTCTGAAGCTCGTTTCAACCAAATGGGTATTTGAATCTATAGAAATTTCTGACAAACATGTATAATGGGACTAAGTCACCATTAATGATGACTTAGTCCACTTTGGATTTTTGGAAAATCTGAAAGTGGAAACAAAAGCTCTTGGTCTGCATTTTCTGTTCCTCTAGGTATCCGGATTTGAAACCCTAATTTATGAGGCTGTAAGTGACTTTTTGTGTAGATTTTGACCTTTCTAATAGGGAGATAACTTCAACAAGTTTGAAACCTATTATTCAATCATGTCCAATCCAT
Source organism: Sequoia sempervirens (assembly GCA_007258455.2). Lineage (NCBI taxonomy): Eukaryota > Viridiplantae > Streptophyta > Pinopsida > Cupressales > Cupressaceae > Sequoia > Sequoia sempervirens. The sequence goes on from VDFB02270292.1 coordinate 20,849, forward strand.
CCAAGCACCTAAATCTACAATCACACAAAGGAAGAGAGAGAATGTTGATTGTTAGGGATTGGGGGTTTGCCTTGGTCAAACCCCGTTTAGGTAATTAAACCAAAATGATGAAATAAGATAATAAAGTATGAAACATGAAACAATGGAATTAAAAACTTTCCATGATGAAGGATCTTGAATTGTTGCAACAATCGATGGAGAATCTTGCTCTTGAATGCCTTAGAAGTGATGAATTGACTTGACAACATGTAGGCTTGATGATACTTGCTTGGATAATGGATGGATGAAAGGTCTCCTTTTATAGAGGAGAGTTAAATGAATGGCTATAATAAGGATCATGATCAAGGGCCAAGATTAAATTAGAAAATAATTCAATCAAGGGTGGAGGTTAATTGAGAGAAGAAAGACATGGATAGATAAAGACTTGAGGTGGAAAATAATATTGGCATAGAAAAAGAGGTTGTTGGAGAGAATTAAATAATAAAAAATATTTAATTTAGGTGCCCAACATAGGAGAAATAAATAAAATATTGATTTTATTTATTTAAAAAGAAAGGCAAGAACAGATAATTAAAAATAATTATTTAATTATTGAGGAAAGGTGGAACATTAAATAATTAAAAGCAATTATTTAATGGAGAGGGAAGGGATACTTAAATAATTAAAATTATTTTTATTGGGGAGATAAAGAAAGGGTAAATAATTAAATGAATATAACATTTATTTAATTATAGAGAGAAAAGGCTAATGAATAATTAAATAATTGAAATAATTATTTAATTATAGAAGAAGAGGGAAAATCTAACTTTTGAATTAAAATAATATAATTCAAAAGTGGGGAAAAATGACCATTTAAAGCATAAAGAAGCATAAATTTGAATAAGGCGAGCCCAAACAAGTGTGAAAATGTAAAGAGATACATTTTTCTACGCTACATTTAGCCCCCACTTTAGTGAGAGGATGAACTTGCTTCAAACTCACACTAAAGTAGACATTCAAGAGGGGTCCAATCGTACCAATGTGGATGAAAAAGGATGAAAAAGATCAAGGCAGCGGTCAAGCCCCCAGAATCCAAGATCCTAATTCAAATCAACATAAGTGCAAAAGGACATGCACAAGGTGAATGATTTGCAACAAAAAAAGATACACGATCATGCAATGACAATAAATAGAAGAAAGGAAAATGTGAAGAAATAGAAATAAGAATAAGGTGGATCAAGCTTCGATCGTTTTCCAACACGATGTGGATAAGATCTAGGCTGTTTGTCCAAAAATGCATACTCACTCTAAGGCAACAAAACTCTTGGTTGTCTGTCGGGTGAGAAGTCCTAAAAAGGTGAGAAACATACACTCATGGATGGTATGCACTCACACATACACAAGTGGCTATGGGGAAAGTCATGCCTCAGATTGGGCTTTCTACTCAACCATACCAAATTTATACCTCCTCATAACTTTAATAAGATGCCACAATGAAAATGCTTTTTGTAAATGCTTTTGAATGTTATGTAAAAACTTTGTTAAAGGGGATTTTTCTTTGTTCATGTAAGGTATTCTTCTTAGGGAGCATTGTGCCTAATGTATCCAAGAGAGGACAAGTCAAAGGTGTCAGATCATTTCCCATGGGATGCCTCGTTTACATCATGCCATGTCAGAAGATTGTACACTCTTGGACGACATCAAACCCAATGACACCACCGAGAAGAGGACACATCACAAGAAGAAAAAAAATCACACCATGAAATTTTTGCCAAAAGATGTCATCTATGTATGCCTCCACTTTAAAGCAGTTGCTACAATATCACTGTGAGCAATTTCTTTAAAGTAGCCAATGAAAGAAGACATGAGAGCTAACTTGGAAAACCCTATTCCAAGTCATATGTTTCCAAATGAAGCTACGTCATGGATAAGTATGTCACATGTGAGTCAACTTAAGACATGTCGTCCACATCCCACGCTTGCTCTTATATGTTCATGAAAGGTTAATGACTAGCCAAAAGAGACAACGACAAGTGACATATGAGGATAAGGATTCCTAACCCCTTGCCCCCACTTCGTGCAGGACTAAGGTGAGCCGGGAAGGGATGATGATATGTTGCTCCTTGCGATGAATGTAAAACATGCAACTATGGCAAGGAGCAACAACTAATGTTATTTATTATGATGAGTAAACAAATTTTTTGCTTGATACATATTTAATGAGATATCTATCAGTTTCAGATGTACCAAGGTTAAAGTTGTCTTGGAAGAATTGTTTGTGACGGTGTTGACATTGATTGAAGGTTTTTGTTTTGAAGGAAAACAACCAAGATCATTAGGCTGTATAGGGACATGGATACCTTGTTCTATACCATCACATCCTTTCCCAAGTTTTCGTCCAAAAAGTTTTGTCACTTGCTTTGGATTTGGTGGTTGTTTAATTTCCTTAAAGTTTGTCTTGGATGTTGTCTTTTCTTTTAAGGTGGTTGAAGTGGATGTTTTTGAATTTTGTATTACTGTTACCAGTTTCTCTTTTCTCTTTTTGGACCCTTTTGTTATGATCTTGTATTCCCCCATGGATGTAGAAATGAAGGTTTTCGAAGCCTCTTCCAATAACTTTGTGGCTTCTTCATTTTGCTTTTGCTTTCTATATGTTGTTGCTTGGTACTGATCATAGCACATGTAACCTTTTTGTTTTGAGGAGTAGAAGGTGACTTTTCATAAGATCCTAACATTTTCTTCAAGGTTTCATGATTCTCAAAGCATTCCCATGATGGTGGTAAATCCAAATCAAGCAATTCAGGATGCTTCAAAGTGAGGTTGAGTTTTGGTTTGCACATGATAGTGTTGATGTTTGCTTGCACCATGACATTCTGCCTAGCAGGAGAGTTTTTCGGAGAGAAGAAAACAAGATGTTGATCACATTCGATTGATAGGTTTTGTAAAGTAACTTCATCAAAAGGAGAGGAGGCATCAAGAGAAGAAAAATCATCACATTCGTGTTTTTCGGTGATTGGATCCTTTTTCTCAATTATGTATTCTTGGATGGGGGAAACATTAGGAAAGGGAGCAAGAAGATTCTCATGACTTTCAATGAATAGTTTGTCTAATCCCAAAATATCTTCTTCACTAGTAGAGGAGACATTAGGAGAAGAAAAAGTATGATGATCATGATTATCTGTGATTACATCCCTTTGTCCAATAATGTCTTCCAAAATAGGGGAAGAAAAATAAAGAGAATTTTCATAGGTCTTAAAGGTTTGATCATCTAATGCTAACATATCCTCCTCACAAATAATGTGATTGTCATGATTGCTCACAAAAACATTCTCACAAATAGGGGAGGAGTTAGAAGATGAATGTAAACTAGGTCGAGTGATGTTAAGAGATGTGTTTATGATCTCATTCTTGTGTGCCATAATATCTTCCAAAGTAGGAGAGGTTATAGAAGAGGAGCTTTCAACATTGTCATGAGTCTCAATGGGTGTATCTTCTAGCTCCAAAATACCTTCGTCACATGTAGGAGAGATATTGGGAGAAAAGGAACTATGATTATTATGATTTTCTATGCTTTCATATTCTTCTATCACTTCATTCCCGTGCAAATAGAAGAGATATTAGAGGGTGTGGAACTATGGAGTGTGTCAACATTGTTATTCTCTTGCACTAAGAAACTCTCATAACTAGGAAAGATATTGGAAGGATGACTATCAGGGTTGCTAATAAGCTCATAGGAAATTGAATGCATGATGTTTTCCCAAAGATTCTTGTGATCTTCTTCACCAATAGGAGAGATGTTAGGAGAGGGGGAAATTTGATTGTTGTTCAGAATGTTATCCTTTTTCTCTAAGGTCTCATTCTCTTGTGCCATAGTATCTACCCTAGTAGGAGAGCTTTTAGGAAAGTGACAAACAATAGGTTCATCACATTTCATGGTTGGATTTGATAAAGTAGCTTCATCACGCATAAGAGAGGCATCAAGAGAAGGATAACTAGGACTTTCATGGCTACCAATGAGTGGACTTGTTTGTTCAAAGAGGTCTTCCAAAATGGTAGGGGAACTAGGAAAGGGAGGAATAAGATTCTCATGAGTCTCAATAAGGACATCTTCTAACACTAAACTATCTTCTTCATGTCCAAAGAAGATATTAGGAGAAGAAAAGGTTTGATTGTCATGATTATCTATATTTACATTCCCATGTCCTATAATGTCCTCTTGAGTAGGAGAGGTAGGATTGTCATAGCTCTCAAAATTTATCAACCTATCTTCCACACCAATGTGTTTTTCATGATCATTCACTATTGTATCCTTATTTACTAAAGTATTTTCACAAGTAGGGGAGGTGTTGGGAGATGAATGAAGACTAGGTAAGGTAGTGGCCTTGATTTCAACTTCGTGTGTCATAGTGTCATTGCAAGGGGGAGGAGAATGAAAAAAAAAAGACTTTCATGATCTTCAATCATTGTGTCTTCTTTCAACAAGTACCTTCATCACCAATGAGAGAGATATCAGGAGAACAATTATGATTATCATGATTATTGATGCTTGCACCTCTTCTGTCAAAATTTTAGTGGATGATCCTAGTGAGAGGAATTCCTTAAGGGCTTCATCTAACATGTCTAATTTATCACTACTAAAGGGATTGGATGATATAATTTTTCTAAATGTAAGCATTTTTTGAATTGGTTCTTGCACGATGTTTTTAGTTTGTTGTTTTCATTTTCTAATGAATCTGATCTAAATGAACTAGGAACTAATGCTAAAAATGAAAATTGTAAAAATTTAATGCTATCCATAATTTCCATGAATGTAATTAATGCTATTTCTAATGATTTCAATGTAACAAAAAAAATTGAACTGAAACAAAAAAGTAATTGAGACAAACAACAACTTAAGAAACTAGAAACTAAACTCTGATAACTGTGATGCAAAATGTGTACTGGGACTAAGTCGCCTAGGGTGGCAACTGAGTCCCAGTAAGGGTATTTTTTATGTTTTTCTAAATTTTCTAATGGATTCCTATGTGTTAAATGTTTTACACTGCAAATCTAAAGTGCAGCTGCAAAATTTCCCTATTGTTCAAGGAAGTGAAGTGCAATAATGCAAGCTTAAATGAGCTTTTCACTAATGCAAGGTATGAAACCCTAGAATGTGAATGAAACAATGCGAAAGGAAATGTAAGCTATTCCTAGGGTGTAAAGGCACTCTAAATCAGAAATAGGATGTTCTACATGTAGTTTCACCAAAATGAACCAAAGATTTTTGGGAATGTGAGCTCTCTTGTACACCTTTAGGGTTTTGCACCTAAAAGGAGAGAGGTACACCAAAAACCTAGATGGCTCACTCAAGAATAATGCAAATATGATTGAAATATGTCTAAATAGAATGCTCTAAATGCAAATAATTGATAAAAGAGATTGAATACTAATGTAAAACTAATAAAACACACTTTGTTTGAAAACACATTGTGATATGCAAACATAAACTAAATGACCTGGAAAAGACCATGAAACAAAATAGAAAACTATAGAACTAATGATGTGCACTTGGAAATGTGTTGAGGACTGGAAATGCTACTAATTCTAGAATTTTGACCTACTGGGACACTTACGCCATTCTGGGCGACTTAGTCCCAGATTTGGAAAACTGGTTCAAAGCCCGTTTTAGCCAAATGGGTATCTGAATCTACATAAATTTCTAACAAATATGTACATTGGGACCAATTCACCATTGATGGCAACTTAGTCCACTTTGGCTTTTCTGAAAATCTGAAAGTGGAAATGGAAGCTCTTGGTCTGCACTTTCTGCTCCTCCAAGTATCCGGATTTGAAACCCTGATTTCCGAGGTTGTAACTTTTTGTGTAGATTTTGACCTTTCCAATAGGGAGATGACTTCAACAAGTTTGAAACTTATTTTTCAATCATTTCCAATCCATCCAAGCACCTAAATTTGCAATCACACAAAGGAAGAGAGAGAAAATGTTGATTGTTAGGGATTGGGGGTTTGCCTTAGTCAAACCTCATTTAGGTAATTAAACCAAAATTATGAAATAAGATAATAAAGTATGAAACATGAAACAATGGAATTATAAACTTTTCATGATGAAGGATCTTGAATTGCTGCAACAATTGATGGAGAATCTTGCTCTTGAATGCCTTAGAAGTGATGAATTGACTTGACAACATGTAGGCTTGATGACACTTGCTTGGATAATGGATGGATGAAAGGTCTACTTTTATAGAGGAGAGTTAAGTGAATGGATAGAATAAGGATCATGATCAAGGGCCAAGATTAAATTAGAAAATAATTCAATCAAGGGTGGAGGTTAATTGAGAGAAGAAAGACATGGATATATAAAGACTTGAGGTGGAAAATAAGATTGGCACAAAAAAAGAGGTTGTTGGAGAGAATTAAATAATACAAATTATTTAATTTAGGTGGCTGGCCACGCCCACAAAGGATATGAAAATCATGGCAAAACCTATCCTGGGAATTGGACATTCCAGCAGGTGACTAATACCTCTTCATGGACGTTCATTTACTTGTCAAACTAGGGAACATAAACTTTAAATGGAGCGGCACAATATATGCACTAAGAACCAGTTTCAGTCACAATCTACTAAAAAATAAACACTTGGAAAGAAATTTCTATCTATGCAATAACGTAAAGTTCTCTTAACTCAATCATAGAATAACCAAAGTGGAAATCATAATAGCTACAGTTGAGGGACAAACTATAAACTAGCCTTATGTTGTAGGAACAAACGCAAGGATGGATTCCCAATGCTGCAGGAACAGTATAAGACTGAGCTTGTGCTGAAACTTCTAAAATTAAATCTAACTTGAATTAACAAAAGATAAACAACTACACTCCTACAGATACTTACTAAGTGGGCCCCCTTAGCAAGCATCAACTAATTGACACAAGAGATTGTGCTCAAAACTCCATCAGATTTTATTCATAATGTGAAATCATTTACATTGACTGTTTTGCTTCTGAAAACTACCAAAAACCCTAATTCATATTATATCTTTAACTCTTACATAATCTGCTTCTCTATCTATCTATCTATCTATCTATCTATCTCCTTCTCTGATCTGTTCACCCGCACAGGAGGAACACTTATTTTTAAAACAGGAGAACAACTAACTAACTAACTCAATAGAGAAAGACGTGGATACGAAATGTATCCCAAAATCGAGGAACAGATTTCATAAATGAGTTATCTGTTCAACCCGATCCAGAGAGAATCTAGCACTCCACTCTTTCCAGATTAAATGTCATTTAAAATCTTTCCCAACGGTTTCGGTCAAAGAGTCTTCGCCAGAGCTTCCTTAAAGTCGTGTAGGAAATGGACTTTACTGCAAGGCCGAGATTGGCTACGCTTGACTTGATCATACTTTCTTCAACAACCTGTGAAACACAAGGTAACAGATACAAAAGAAAAGGCGCATGGCACATACACAATATCCATTCATTAATCACATATTTAAATCTATTTCATCATTCAAAAACTACATGCGCTATACCAGTCATTTGGGAAGTCAACAAGGTAATAAATACAAACATGTCAACATGATCGGCTACAGGAACATGAAAGTGTATTGCTACAGGATATCCCCCAATAAAAAGGTTTCAAGAGAGTTAAACAACCATAATCAACAGAAGTAAAGGTATTAAAAGTACACCATGATATCCAGATGATGAGCATATTTTGGGCTCATCATTTTGCCCCCTACTTAACCCAATGCTGGTCCTCCAGCATTAAACTTCCTAGTGGTATCTATGAAATTAGTGGCTGAGGAATGACCCTGAAATGGAACTCCAAATTTGTAACAAAAGCCTCTATAACTGCCATCCTTCATACCTATGGGCTTCTATGTCTTCATTAAGTTTTGTAGCCTGATAGGAATAAAGGGGCCACATTAGTACAAGAGGTCTAAATGTTAATGACAACCACAATTCAAACCTCTTTTGGAGTCCTAGCTGTATGTATTTGCTTGACCGTTTAAGAGCCATTGTAAAATTTAGTGGACTGTGAGGTTCAAACTTTCTTAACCCAACAGTTAATCTTTTCCACCTCTTTTCAACTCTGGAGTATGACAGTCTCCAAAACAAGTATGATTATTCTTGAAATTCATCATATACCTGTCTCCTAAAATCAAATATTTTCACTTTGGCTATATCATTATTAAAACCATATGCCAAAGTAAGCCAGGTTTTCAGCATTGTGCGGGGGTCTAAACTCTCAGAACGCAATGGAACAGGCTCATTCCTTTCGGCTTCTTCATAGGTTTCCCATTGCCTGCCATAATTTGCTTCTTTTGCTACCCAAGACATAAGTGATCTCAAATGGATATTGCCAATATACTGAAGAGGATTCCACTCTGTTTCAAATGGAATTAAGAAGCCATGAAGGTAAAATTCACACAAAGAATTTCTGAGCTAATTAGGGGCTGCCTGATATGCATCATAAAACTCTTTAGCATTGTGAAGAATAGGATCTTGATTTCTGGAAATTCTCATCAGTTGAAACCACAAAAACTGTTCTTTGAGGCACGTAGCATAAACTCTGGGTGGTGGTCTGCATTCCATAATCTGACCAGTTACCTTCAACATTTCATCCATCTTTTCTTTTAACTCCTGAATTTCCAGTTTCTGCTCTTCAATTTTCTTTTTCAGTTTCTTCTTTTCCTCCTCCCAAAGACTCTATTGCATTTCAGTCTTGGCTAGGTGGCGGAAAGTCAAGGTTTGTAATGTAACCGGTTTCCATGTAGCTTTGACATATTCCAAAAATTCAACTAAAAATGTTTTCTTATAAATAACAATGGCTTGACAAGTTGCAGGGGTAATTGAGGCTTTATTGACCACTTCCAATGGTTCAGGTTGTTCTTCCTCTTGCTGCAGTAAAAATTCCTATTGCTATAGTGGAGAATATTGTGCTTCCTCCAAAATCTGCATAGCCACAGTAGCCAAGTCATCAAGACTTGGTACTCCCCTTTCATTATGCTCAACTTCCCTTGTCTCAACTTGTTCTTCTTCAAGAATAACAAATGAACTCTATGCAACACTTTCAGACATATTCTGAGAAACATCAGGTTCAGACACAACAGATTCTTCTGAAATTATAATAACCTCAGGTTGAGGTGAAGCAGGGGATACTTTACATTGTGTTTTTTGTAGAAACTCTTCTTGGCAGTGTTGTGGCTGCAAGAGGTGCTCTTGTAGCCTTCCTCTTTTTGAATTTCCTAGAAGGTTCTGCCTTGTTAGAGGATGATGGTGAACTAGTGACGGCAACAGGTGTTGCTATAGGAGACAATGTTGTAGGGGAAGAAGCTGCAGGAGAAGAACGTTGCCTTTTCTAAGAAGGGGGGTCAGATTCTGGGATTTGCTCAACCCCAGATGACTCTCCGACCTTAGTTTTTCCTCTCTCTCTCCTACTGGCAGCTCTAGTTTGCACCCGGGCAGAGGACTCTGGTGTGAGAGCTGCAGGACCAGGTGCTACAGGAGTAGATGATGCTTGCCCTGTTCTTCTACTAGTGGACGCTATTTCTTCTTTCTTTTTTCGAGGTCGTGGGGTAAGTGCTCTAGGGGGTTCTAGACGTTGCAGGCTTTTATGGGCAACAAATTCTTCCCAGGAAAGAGGTGATACATCTCTCAAAGAGCGTAAATCAACAATTTTATGAGGCCATGGTGAGCAATAGAATTATCTTTCCCCTGTTGGATTTCGTGGGCACATTGTTCTAGAAAGTTTAACAAAAATTTTAGAATATTAACAACTAATCCATGCCTCATATGACTTAGCAATTTGAAGTGGTAAGAATGCAGGTAGGAGAAACAACCTTCACAAGTTAAATACCTGATTATGAAAGCAGCGTATTCTGGGTATGGAGGAGGCAACGACACTCGCTTGCATCCCTACTTTGAGACCTCCAAAGGTCCATCAGTGGGTATTGAAAATTCCGCCCTTGCAGAGGCAGCATCTAAAGAAAAATTTTCTCCAACGACTGGGAGCCCGGTTACTTCTGCAATTCTTTCTTCAGTCACAACAACTGTTAGACCCCATACAGTAGCCTCCCCTTTAGAAAGGGTTCTCAAAAATTCACCTGCAGCCTCCTTGTCAAAAGCATCTAAACTCAAGAAGTAATTCAGCCAACCACAAAGGCTAAATGCTTGGACCCTTTGAGGATTTTTCATTAACAACTCATGAGCTACAGGTTCATGCCTAACCAGCTGACCACCCATGTTCACAGTTTTGCCTTAGCTGACTCAACTCCTTTCTCAAGAATTTCCCCTGTTCTACTCTAGTTTTTCTCTGTTCTGCCATCAATTTCTTTTTCTTTTCCAAAAATAAACTTTATGAACTTTTTAAACAAGCAATTTTCTTTTCTTTTTGAATGTGATTCTCAATGAAAAACATGCAATGAAAAAGACATGCGATCATATTTGGAAAGTACCAGAAAAATAATAAAGAAAGATTATCTAAGCAATTGTGACAGCAGTGAAAGAACAAGTTTAAAAAAGTGGATTATCCCACCCCCTACTTAGAGTATGACATGTGTCCTCACATGTACTAGGGAATAGGCGAAAATCGGGTAATAATGACTGATACAAATAGTGCAGTAAATGAATAGAATGAAATAGATCAAAATGCGATAATCAAAAGATATTGCGTACCTTTCATTAAATGTTCGTACGTGCTGAGAAAGTTGACGGCTTCGGCATGAGATGACAGTTGGGAATGAGATCATAATTAGGGGTAGTGTGGATGGATGAGGTGGATGGATGACGTGGACGGACGAGATGAGTGAATGGAATGGATGGATGGTATGGAAGATAAAGAAGTGAAATGTGGTGACAAGTGGAAATGAAGAAAAGGGGTTCCCTTAAAAGGAAACCTTTATTACGAGCATGCATTAGAAAATCATGGAGAAGCTGCAGGAGCAAGGCCAAAGCCTTCAGCTGCAGGAAGAGTTGTGGCAAAATCCTGAACGAACTGCTGCATGAATTCCTCTTTTGAAACTAGTTTATGGTACAACTGGAGGCGGTGTCCATTAACTAGCAGCTTGAATCTAACAGGATCAATTGTAACAAGTTGCACTGAACCATTAGCAAATACATTCTCAATTTCATACGGGCCCAACCATCTGGTTTGTAATTTGCCTGGATTGTCCTTATATCGTGAGTCATAAAGCAGGGCCCAATCTCCTACTTTGAACTTTTTCTCCTTAATGTATTTATCATGCCACCTCATTCTCTGATTTTGTATCATCTCAGTGTGCTACAGGGCATTCTTTCAGAGCTCATCCAAAGCATTGAGCTGCATGATTCTGTCCTTTTGTGCATTTGTTAAATCCATGTCCATCTCTAGTGTTGTTCTTAGAGTCTTATGTTCAAACTCTATTGGCATCATAGCTGTTTTACCATACACCATTTCAAAAGGTGTATATCCTGTAGCAGTCTTCCAGGTTGTACGATAGGCCCATATAGCTTCTGGTAATCTTGTGGCCCAGTCCTTCCTATGCAAATCTACAGTTTTAATCAAAATGGCCTCTATATCCCTATTTGTGATTTCAACCTGGCCATTGGCCTGGGGGTGATAAGGAGTTGATTTCCTATGCCGTATATTATATTCATTGGTCGTGTTAAAGCTATGATAAGTGTAGAAGTAAATTTTGTTCCTTGATATGTCACTATTTCCCTAGGGACACCAAACCTAGTAAATATTTCCTCATAGAGAAATTCAACCACTTTATTGTCCCTAACATGTTTCATAGGCTTAGCCTCTACCCATTTTGTGACATAGACTGTGCATACAAGGATGTAGGACTTACCATTGGAAGGTGGATCAATTGGTCCTACAAAATCGACCATTTGTCGAAGGGAGTAACTACAACTTGTGGAAATAAAGGCATCTCATCAGATCGAGTTGGTCTTCCCATCCTCTGGCATCTGTCACACCTCCTGGTATATTTGGCTGCATCTCTATGCAAGGTTGGCCAATAGTAACTAGTATTTAGAATTTTCATCGCTGTTCTTTTGGCAGCAAAATGTCCACCACACGGCTCATCATGGCTAGCATGCAGTATATCATGAATGTGCTCCTCTGGTACACATCTCCTCATAACTTGACCTGGCCCTATATAAAACATGCAATCTGCAATCCAAGAAAAGTTAAAGCTTTTCTCTACCAATAATCTCTTTTCCTTAGGGGAGAATTGAGGAGGAGTTCTTCCTGTAGCCAGATAATTTGCTATATCAGCATACCATGGGTGAATAACCTTAATTGAAAATAGGTGCTCATCAGGAAAGGAGTCTTCAACAACCGCAGAGTTATCTTTCCTTTGAAGTCTGGAAAGGAAATCAACAACCACATTGGCTTTACCTAGTTTGTCCACAATTGTAATGTCAAATTCCTGCATCAACAATAACCATCTTGCCAGTCTCTCGGATATTGCTGCTTTGTTCATGAGATACCGGATTGTGGCATGATCAGTATGAACAAATATCTGATAACTAGTAATATAATGCCTGAATTTATTGAGGGCGTAAATAATTGCTAACATTTCTTTTTCTGTAACAGTGTATTTCAATTCAACTCCTTGCAAATTTTTGCTTATGTAATAGAGTGCATGTTCTATTGAACCATCCTTTTGCCCTAACACTACGCCAATGGCATAATCTGATGCATCTGTATGAATATGAAATGGAAGTGACCAATCAGGTCATTTCAGAACAGGTGCTTGTGTAAGGGCGACTTTTAAGTCAAGGAATGCTTTTTCACATTCCTCTGTCCAAGAAAAATCTGCATCTTGCTTCAACATACTATATAAAGGGCCTGCTGTTTGACTGAAGTCTTTGATGAATCTTCTGTAGTATCCGACATAGCCTAGAAAGCTCCGTACCTCTTTTTTCTTGGTAGGAGAGGGTAACTTAGAGATAACTTCAATCTTAGTAGGATCAACTTGAATTCCTACAACAGAAATATAGTGACCAAGTACTATTCCTTCTTGCATCATCATGAAACACTTTTGACTATTCAGTGATAGGTTGTGATCTTCATATCTCTGTAGTACCTTTTCCAAGTTAGCTTGAGCTTCCTCAAATGTTGTACCATAAACAGTAAAGTCATCTATGTATATTTCCATGCAATCATATGAGATATCTGAGAAGATACTTGTGACTGCCCTCTGGAAAGTTGCAGGAGCATTATAGAGACCAAAAGGCAAAACTGAATAGGCAAATGTTCCCCAAGGGCATGTAAAAGTAGTCTTTTCTTGATCCTCAGGAGCAATCTTGATTTGATTGTACCCACTGAAACCATCTAAGAATGAGAAGTACTTTTTCCATGCTAAATTATCTAGAACTTGATCAATGAATGGAAGAGGAAAGTAATCTTTCTTTGTTGCCAAGTTGAGCTCTCTGTAGTCTACACATACCCTCCATTTTCTTTCTTTCTTAGGAACAATGACCAATGGGGAAACCCACTGACTATCTGAGATTGGGTAGATAAAGCCAGCTGCTAACATTTTCTGCAATTCTTCTTTAACAATTTCTCTCAAAGCTGGATTAATTCTTCTCTGAGGCTTCCTGATAGGTTTGAAGTCACTATCAATATATATGCGATGTGTACAGAGTTTTGGGTCTAAACCCCTCATATCCCCATAGTCCCATGCAAAAGCTCTTTTGCGGGCTTGCAGCATTGTGGCTAGGGCAGTTTGTTGAGACGGAGACAACTTATTATTAATATGCAGACAATGGCTTGGAGATACTTCTATCTGTTTGGTGAGATCATTTATTGAGGTTGCTAATAAAGGTGGTGCCTGTATATCACATAATAGAAAATCATGATGGTTCTCAGGATCCAGTTGCTACAGGAAACATTGTTGAGGGCGGCTGTCCAAAACATATGGGCTATTCAAACCAGAACTAAACTGCAGAATGTGTAGAAGCAAGTTATCATCACTCTGAAGCTGGGAAAATGGATCAGTTCGTAGCATCATCAACTAAGCTAATGAATTGACTTCTTCAGATTCCTCTCCTAGATCTGGCCAAACTAGTTGAGACAAATCTAGCAAAGGTTGTGCAGGTGGGTATAAAGCCAATTTCTTCTTTGACTGACCATCAGAAATTGTCATGTCTCCTAAACGACATCCTATAAGGGCATCAGCTGTAGCTAACCAAGGTTTTCCTAGGATAATAGGATATCCCCCTAGGGTTGCCTTAGTGGACAATATGGTGAAATCAGTAGGGTCTTCCCAAAATTCAAGGGTGACAATGACATCTTCTATTACTCCATCAGGTGTAACCGTGGAACTATCAGCGAGATGCAGGACAGTCGGTGTAGACTGAATGTTTGGAATATTCAAACATTCCATAGTGTGCTTGGTCATCACATTAATGGCTACACCAAGGTCAACCAAAACATTTCTTACTACTTGACCATTGATATTGATTTTTACTACAGGACTTCCAGGATCAGTATATTTTGGAATGACAACTTTCCCCAACATAATATCGGCTAACTGTCCTAGGACATGGATAGTTTGGGGGTCCTTTTTCTTTCTTCCTTGTTTCTTTAAACAAGCCTCTTTAATGGCTTTTCTATAAATTGGAACATCTTTGATTGCTTAAAAAAGATGAATTTGAACTTGTACATTCTTTAGTTGCTCCAAAATATCAAAGGTGGGTTCTTCAATGGTCTTGGGTGTAGTAATCTGCAATCTCTAAGGAAAAGGTGGTGTAGCCTGAGGCTGCAGAATGGATTCCTTGGAGCCAGTAGCTGATACAGGTATATCTTCTGCATGATTGGTAGGTTGTTTAGCAGCAGAGTCTGGAATCTCTGTTATTACAGGTGGCTGTGGAGTAGGGAGAGTGGTTCCAGACCTGAGATGGATATCATTGATATTCAGGGCATAAGCTGGATATGGGTTGGCTTCTGCAGAATACATAGGTTGCTGTTGTTGCTGCTGCTGCTTGTTATTAGGATTGGGAAATGGTTGAGCATGCATAGGAATTTGTTTTGGAGGGCCAGTACTTATTGCAGGAGCTGCAGGAGGAGGCATAAGGGCTGGAGGTTGTGGCTCTGAGACTGCAGGAATCCAGGTGGTTGGTTCTGCTATTGCTGAGGACCTCTCCATTGAGGGTTCTGCTGCCAGTTACCTAGAGGTGGAGTCCATTATCCTTGTGGGTGCTGCCAACCTCCTTGAGGAGGTTGCCATTGAGGGCTCTGATAATTAGGCCAGTATGGTTGAGGAGCATTCCAAGGTGGAGGTGGACCATACGTGGGTTGCCATTGGTTATTATAACTAGAGTAAGGATTACTAAAAGTCAAAGGATCTTGAGGAAAACCTTGTCTTGGAGCCCATGGTCTCCTTTGTGCAACAAAGAAGACTTGGTCATCATCACCTTCTATCATCTTAAAATCAGTAGGTAGCTGTTTTGCCTCCATATTGGCCACCAACTTGCATCTGCAGTCACATTTCTTCTATCTACAATGTGGACAAAACTCAGCCAAGATTGCCTCAGCCTCTTCATGTTTCTTGCGAGCTTGCATGGTATCCAACTATGTAGCCATGTTGTTTATGATGTCCTGTTTGAAATCAGACAGCAAGTTTGTGATCTCCATCCGGGAAACTCTACTGGAAGAATACTTTTCCACTGTAGCTTGATGACCTCAACCCTTCTTCACATTTTCTCGGGAGTAATTGAGACATATCTTCATGATATCATCCCAAGATGCTTGAGTGATATCTCCACCTCCCATCAGGTCCAAGGCATCTATGCAAGTATCATTGATTCCCCTTAGAAAAAGTAATTTCTGAGATTCTTCATTAAGAGTATGATCTGAATTCTTTTTCAGTGAAAATAGGAATCTTGATATATAATCCTCCAGACTTTCATCTTCCTTTTGTTGAATTCAAAATATATCATCACCTTTACTGCCACTCTTACAGTATTCCTTGTATTTCTCAAGAAATTTTGTTTGCATGGCAGGCCAACTATCGACAACGCCCCTTCCCAAACTCATGAACCATCTGAGAGCTCTCTCCTTCAAGGTAGCAGGGAACAATTTCAGTTTGTGAGCATCTGAAGTGTAGTCATAACTACGATAGAGGCTATCAAACTCGAACAAAAAGGTCTCTGGATCTTCTATGACTAAGCCATAGAACTTGGGAAGTAATGAAGAAGGAATATTCTTAAGGTTGTCATTGTTTTGTTGAGGAGGAATATTCTTAAGGTTGTCATTGTTTTGTTGAGGAGTAATGGGGAATTCAAAAGCAGGAGGTCGATTCGGTGGATTACGTACCATGTTCACCTGACCAAGTATAGGAGCAAATGGATTTCCTTCAGGTTCTTGTTCAAATGGGCCAAATAGCAAATCAACACACAGACCTTCAGCAAATGGGTCAATATCTAAGTCTCCTTCGTCCTCAAATAGGCTATAAGTTGGTTCAGTTTTCTTGGCAATGAATGGTAGGTTGGGGAGAAATCCTCCCTGAGCGTCTCTCCTTCTATGCATGCAATGAAAATGAATGGTATTTTGAAAGATTTTGAAAAACTGACTAAACTACTGCTAATAATGACTATAGCAGGTT
The DNA here is from genome assembly GCA_007258455.2 of Sequoia sempervirens. Taxonomy (NCBI): domain Eukaryota; kingdom Viridiplantae; phylum Streptophyta; class Pinopsida; order Cupressales; family Cupressaceae; genus Sequoia; species Sequoia sempervirens. The sequence goes on from VDFB02270292.1 coordinate 37,429, forward strand.
CTTAGATTGACACCATCCCCGGCAACGGCGCCAAAAATGGCCACGCCCACAAAAGGATATGAAAATCACGACAAAACCTATCCTGGGAATTAGACATTCCAGCAGGTGACTAATACCTCTTCATGGACGTTCATTTACTTGTCAAACCAGGGAACATAAACTTTAAATGGAGGGGCACAATATATGCACTAAGAATCAGTTTCAGTCACAATCTATTGAAAAATAAACACTTGGAAAGAAATTTCTATCTATGCAATAACGTAAAGTTCTCTTAACTCAATCATAGACTAACCAAAGTGGAAATCATAATAGCTACAGTTGAGGGACAAACTATAAACTAGCCTTATGCTACAGGAACAAACACAGGGATGGATTCCCGATGCTGCAGGAATAGTATAAGACTGAGCTTGTGCTGAAACTTCTAAAATGAAATCTAACTTGAATTAACAAAAGATAAACAACTACGCTCCTACAGATACTTACTAAGTGGGCCCCCTTAACAAGCATCAACTAATTGACACAGAAGATTATGCTTAGAACTCCATCAACTTTTATTCATAATGTGAAATCATTTACATTGACTGTTCTGCTTCTGAAAACTAACAAAAACCCTGATTCATATTATATCTTTAACTCTTACATAATCTGCTTCTCTATCTATCTATCTATCTATTTATCTATCTATCTATCTATCTATCTATCTATCTATCTCCTTCTCTGATCTGTTCACCCGCGTAGGAGGAACACTTATTTTTAAAACAGGAGAACAACTAACTAACTAACTCAACAGAGAAAGATGTGGATACGAAATGTATCCCAAAATCAAGGAACAGACTTCATAAATGAGTTATCCGTTCAACCCGATCTAGAGAGAATCTAGCACTCCACTCTTTCCAGATTAAATGTCATTTAAAATCCTTCCCAACGGTTTCGGTCAAAGAGTCTTCACCAGAGCTTCCTCGAAGTCGTACAGGAAATGGACTTTACTGCAAGGCCGAGATTGGCTGCGCTTGACTCGATCATACTTTCTTCAACAACCTGCAAAACACAAGGTAACAGATACGAAAGAAAAGTGCATGGAATATACACAATATCCATTCATTAATCACATATTTAAATCTATTTCATCATTCAAAAACTACATGCGCTATACCAGTCATTTGGGAAGTCAACAGGGTAATAAATATAGACATGTCAACATGATCAGCTACAGGAACATGAAAGTGTATTGCTACAGGATATCCCCCAATAAAAAGGTTTCAAGAGAGTTAAACAACCATAATCAACAAAAGTAAAGGTATTAAAAGTACACCATGATATCCAGATGATGAGCATATTTTGGGCTCATCAGTGGCCAACATAGGAGAAATAAATAAAATATTGATTTTGTTTATTTAAAAAGAAAGGTGAGAACAAATATTTAGATAATTAATTAATTAAAAATAATTATTTAATTATTGAGGAAAGGTGGAACATTAAATAATTAAAATCAATTATTTAATGGAGAGGGAAGGGATAATTAAATAATTAAAATAATTATTTAATTGGGGAGATAATAAAAGGGTAAATAGTTAAATGAATATAAAATTTATTTAATTATAGAGAGAAAAGGTTAATGAATAATTAAATAATTAAAATAATTATTTAATTATAGAAGAAGAGGGAAAAGCTAACTTTTGAATTAAAATAATATTTAATTCAAAAGTGGGGAAAAAAGACCATTTAAAGCATAAAGAAGCATAAATTTGAATAAGGCGGGCCCAAACAAGTGTGAAAATGTAAAGAGATGCATTTTTCTACACTACACATGTCAGTCAGCAAAAACATCATCATACATCCATCTTGCATTTGCAAATCATCAGCATACATACATCTTGCATCATCATAGCGTATCATAATAATGGAAAACATAATCCACTGCATCATCATTATCATTTAAATTGTTTTAGATAATATAGATTTGTTATTCTAAGCATCTTAACACATTGCATTATCGTATCATAAGCATGGACATCTACATCATCCATATATGCATCCATATACATACATACATCATGACATCATAAATCACATGGAAAAAGTACACAAAAAGAAATGCATCTATCCATACATCCTACATAAATCTCATATCATCTGCATCTCACAAACATCCATCTCATAACATATCATACAAAGATACTAAAAAAGAAGATAGCACATCCATAACATTACATCCATCTCATAAACATTACATCATCGCATAACACATAAACATAAATAAAAGAAGTGCATCCATCACATTGCATCCATACATAATCACAACACATAAATATAACATAACATCATATCATATGCATCCATACATCCATAAAGCATGACATAATAGCACATCACATCATAGATCTGAACCATCTCATATATATATATAAAATGACTATCATCGTACAATATTTGAATTAGTGTGTATGAATGTTAATCGAAAGTACAATATACACGAGGCTATAAAAAATGAGCCTATGAATATGTATCTATATAAATAATTGGGAAAATAATCCAAAAAGTTTCTATATGATAGCTAGCCCTAGTGACTGCTCGACTCCCCAAGCTATCTAATTGATGGTTGATCCTCAGTCCTAGGAGGTGCCCCGCTCCTCTGAGAAAAGTCAGGTTGGCACATCTCTCTAGGAACATCTTGATGATAATGCATCTTGTAATACATAGCCTCTATGACTGCCTCTCTGTACATGTGTGATGACACCATCCATCCCTGAGATGCCGCTGTCATAGCCTCGAGCTGTTGCCTTCACCCAATCTCCTGGGCCAGCTATAGGTCTAGTTGCTACCGCAACTGAACCTCTCTGTCTCTCTCTACGGTCATAGCTTGAAGCTACTGATGCAACTTATCTCTTTCGATTGTGAGATCCTATACTTGATCCTATAACTACTGATCTGGTTGCTGAGGCGGTGAAGGAAGCAGTGGTGCCCTTAAAACCTATCCATCTTGTTGGCCATCCTATTGATGTCCTGGGTCCTGGTGACCCTGATCCCATCGGGGTTGCTCTATATCCCCTAACATTTGTGCCCTATCCTGCTTTGGCTGTTGCTGCCCTTTGCCTCTACCCCCATCTCTACCCCATCTAGACCTCTGCTTCTGCCTTTGGGGTATCCCTCGTTGGGTCTGTTAAATGCACGGGTGGCCTAAACCATGCATCATATCCCGGGGTAGTCCCTACGTCTAGAAAACCCTGATCAAATTCCCAAGGTTAGGCAACTAGCTGTCAAAAGTCATTGACCACCACTACGGGGTCAATCTATGCTCCCCACTAGACATCTCTCTGAGATCTCGTGAAAACAACTATGTAATCATCAAGAGGTATGTCTTGTACCTCCCCGAACTGCCTCACAACGCGGTCTTGGAGATACCACTCAATCATGGTATGTTCCCGCCCCTATATGTAGTGTGTCTGGTAGGAAAAGTACAACTATTGTTGATCGTTGTACAAAGCCAAAACCTATAGCCATGACCTCCATCTGAACATGGTCTTGTCATCAATGATTCATTGCCAATAGGGTAGTCCTATCGAGCCGGTGTGTTGTAATGTCATCGGTACTCTATATCTAAAGATGATGGGTTCGTCCTCATGAATGTCTGCTAAAACAACCAAAGGTCTTAGGACGACTATGTGCTTGTATGCCCAAATATGAAATAATGTTACACCGGCTGTGATGCTCCTACCCTTACAGTAAACTACTTGATGCATGTCATGATATAATGAAGCAAGTAGAATGAGCCCCCATGCATACAAAGTTGTCCATCAGATCATCCCGTGCCATGCTACCCCCCAACCTAGGCTGAAACCTCAGCCCCGTCGGTCGGGGGTAATCACTCCAACAATGAGTGCCACAATGAACAATTTGAATATGGGTACTCGGGCTCTATACAAGTCCAAGTCTATCTGCGAATTGACCAATATGATGTTGTCAGACCGCAACAGTGAGCAACATGCATCCCTCTCAGCCTCTGTGTCATAGAAGACACACTCTCCATGAATAGGAAGCTGCAAGATCTGCCACACATCCTCGAGTGTGATAATGGCCTCGCCAATGGGCAAGTGGAAAGAAGAGGTCTTGCTATGCCACCTCTCGATGAGCGCCATCATCATAGCCAAATGGGTGCAGACCTCTGGTAGGAAAGAGATAAACCCTAATCTGAGCATCCCTAGCTACTCCACCTCTTGGTCATTGAAATATCGTGCTGCTACCAAAATATCAGAATGGTGCTCTCGTGACATCAATGGCGACGGATCCTCCTGCACGCATCGCACACACATCGTCAATTTTCTTAAAAGTAAAAAAACTGATTAAAATCAAAAGGACTGCATCCCAAAACATCAATTGCGTCACTAAAATGAATAGCGTTGCTATTTTAAGGGTGCGTCACCAATTCAGCGATGTGCGTCATAATACTTAATTGTGCATTGACATTTGCATGTGTCGCTATATTTAAAAATGATGGCGCGTTGCTATTTGGAAAGTGCGTCACCCACCGTGAGCGACACTAAACTAAAAAACCTATTGCATGGCTATTTGTACACATGACCCCCTAATCAGATGCATCGCAAAAATAAAAATCCCGGTGCACCACTATACAACAAGTGTGTCGCTAAAAAATCAATAGTTGAAACTTTGTTTTAATTATCAAATTCCCCTAATTTTTATAATTGAAACTTTGTTTTAATTATCAAATTACTAATTAATTCTAACTCTCCCACTTGTAAGGGAATATTCTTTGAGAATATTCCTCCTTTGCACATTCCTCTAAAAGGGAATATTCTCATAGAATATTCTTTCCCCTTTTGCACATTAAAATTTGGTTTTAGTTAATTAAATGCTAATTTTTCTCATCCATGAGAATATTCTTCCTCTTCACTCATTTGAAAAAAGGAATATTCTTCCTTGTAACAAACTTTCAACAAAATTCTTGAGAAAGTTTTGAAAGTGTTCTTCTTTGGATGATTGTGATCCCTTGATTAAAAACCAACTTGCATTCTCAACCCTTGATGGGAATCCATGATCCATGCCTCCATTTTCTTTCCATCCTGACCATTGATTGATTCTTTCAATATTGACCATCAGTTTCTCATTACCTATTCAATAAATAGACTTTGCATCTATTGAATAGGTATCCATCTTTTAATAGTAAACTTATGTTGTTAAAATCACTCTCATTTGCATCCATATTTAACATACATTTAACATTTTAAGTTTAAATCTTGATCATAGTTGCTTAAAGCATCTATTAATGGCTTCCATGGTAACTTAGTTGCATCCATTTAGTATATTTTGAAACTAGAGTTTTGCATACATATAGCATAGATTGCATACACTCACTTCAATCATCTTAGCTTTTATCATGTTAATTTAGCTTTTAATAATACTTTCATTCATCGTTCTCATCAATTTCCATCAATTTTAATCAATAAAATCAATTGGAAAGACTCATATTATCCAATGGATTGAGAAAGGATTGCCATTCCACATCAATGCGACACCACTCCCCCAATAGGATAAGTTTCAATGTCTTAGAATAGATGTTTTTAAGCTGTTGTGTTTTAATATGTTAGTTTTAATGACTTCTTCATTTTTATTTACATTGAATATCTTATTGGGATTGATGCTTAGTGGCTTAAATATGCTTCAAATATGTATGGATCAAGTGTAGTTAACCTATACTATGTCATTGGTCACAAATCCAAAATTCATTATTTAACTTCTATAAGAACATTTTTTCTTCAAAAGGTAAAAATTCAGCCAACTACATTGCAAGAAACTTGTGTAAGCATCTCATCCCCATAAAACTATCACAAGAACAAATTAGCAGTCTTGAGAAAGAAATAACTCTAGAAGAAATAAAAAGTGTTATCAATACACTGAACAATGATAAGTCCCTAGGGGCTAATGGGCTCCCTATGGAATTCTACAAACATAATATAGAATGGATCAATGAGGACCTTCTTCAACTCTACAAAGAAGCTATTCAATTTGGGACTTTGGGGAATAATATCAATAAGGTGGTAATTAAGCAAAAACCTGAAGAAGGGGATAAAATCCTCATAAATTTGGAGACCTATTACCCTTCTAAATGTTTCTTACAAAATCCTTGCCAAGATCCTAGCCAATAGGCTAGTGGATATTTTCCTAGAGATCATTAGCAATACTCAAACTGGTTTTATAAAGGGCGGATATATCCTGGAGAACATGTTGACTAGCTAGGAAGTTATGAACTGGGACAAACTATCCAATCAAAATGTAGCTATGTTTCTTCTTGACTTTGAGAAGGCTTATGATAGAGTAGAAAAAGACTTCTTGATTATGACTTTGGAAGCATTTGGCTTCCTTGATAGGTTTTTCCATTTGGTTAAAACTCTTATGAAGGATGTAGTTGCACAAATAGAAATAAATGGGTCCTTAACCAAATAATTTAAGCTAGAAAGGTCTATAAGACAAGGTTTCCCCCTTGCCCTTGCTCTTTTCGTTATTTCCTCAGATGCATTATTCTATCTCCTAGGAAACCTTTGCATCCCCTAAGGTTAAGGGAATTAATCTTCCTAACAGAGAAGATCTATTAAATCTACAATTTGCTAATGACACAACACTATTCCTAGAACTAGATGAAAACAATATGGACTCCCTAATTGTGAAACTTAAAATATTTTGTGATGCCTCAAGGGCCAATCTCTCAAATACAAAGTTTATTATGCTGGGGTGGCAAGACCCTCCCCTAGTGTAACATGCCAACCTATTATTGAAGTTGTAGTGTAGTAAAATGTATCCCTTTGCATTTCCGCACTTGTTTGGGCCCTCCTTTTGGCTTAATGTTGCCTTGATTTAGTATTGTAATGTGGATAACACATTCACATTAGGCTTGGGCCCTTGTGAACTAATAGAATTTAATGGTGCCTTGCTAAGTGTTGTGAAGTGTTGTAACACACTTTCACACTTTCTAGGGTTTTATCAATTAACTAAGCATAATAAGCATAAATTTAATCAAAATAACCTTAACCTGACCTTATTTGGAGTGTTGTAACACACTTTCACATTCCTCTAGGTTTGTCATTAATAATTGGGTTTTATTATACTTTAATTGACCCTATTTTGCATCCACACACCTCATTTATTACATTTTTTTGAGGATAATCCCGACACCAATCATTAACCAATCATAATCCAAGTGTTCCTGGCTTGTGTGGCCCAAATTTAGTGTCTAGGACTCATTCACCACCTTGGGTGAATGGATCCCACCTGGATCTTTTGGCCCCGAACCAATTTTTACACATTTCTAAGCACTTTTCATTTTTGGTCCCATAAATTATGTTTGATGGGACTCATTCACCATCTTGGGCGAATGAGTCTCGTGTGACCAAAATTCAAATTTAATTCAAAATTTTAGTAGGATTTTATTCTCCTAGATTTGATGTCGGCTTGTAGTGTTGTAATTTCAAGAATTCTTGCTTAATTGAGTATAAATACAAGGTTCTTTCACTCATATTCAACACCTAGCATTCAAGAGAGTTCACAAGAGTATTTGAGCATTCACAAGAGCATTCAAAGGCATTCAAGGGTAGATTATCAAGCATTTTAGAGCATTCTTCAAGTGCCAATCATCATGTCAAAGATTGCATTCTTCATGTTTGTTATTGTGCTAACAATTGTGATGTAGAGTTTATGATTCAAGCAAGCATTACATTCAAGATCAACATCATTCAAGATAGAGTCAAGAACCACAGCCATTGTAGCCATTTCAAGCATATTTGTAGCACCTTATTGCTAGGGTTTGGTGAGTTGCAACATTGTCTTTTGTTCATTCATCATTCTCCTTCATATTTTCTTTCATTGCAAGGATTAATTTCCAACAAGGGGTTTGACCAAGGCAAACCCCTATTCCCTAACCCCACAACATTTTCCCCTCTTCTTGTGTGTGATTTGTAGAGCTAGGTTGTAGATTTTTCAAGAAGCAAGGTTGGAGAAGTGTTGTGAATCATTCAAAGTTTCCAAAAGTGTTATCAAGCCTTGGAGAAGCTTGGAGAGGACCTACAGGTGGAAATTTGCAGTTTCAGATCCATAAACTAGTTAAAAAGAGCAGAGCAGACCGAGAGGAACAAAATCAGGCCCGAACTTCTAAAAAAATAGAAGTGGACTGATTCACCACAAGTGGCAAATGAGTCCCACTGTATAGGCCTGATAGAGATTTTCACAGATCCAGATACCCATTTGGTTGAAACCTGTATCTGCACATTTTCCCAGAAGCAGGACTGATTTGTCTAGCTTGGTGAATGAGTCCTAGTCAACTGTAACAACAAAATTTCTAGCATTCTAGACCTTCATTCTACCTTCTTCAGTCTCCCAGGTGCATACTTTCTACTTCATAACTTTTTGTTGCATTTTGTTCATATTTCTTAGTCATTTAGAGCTAGTTTGCATTCAATTAGGGTTTTGTTTTACATCTTGCATTACATTGTCTTTTCCAAGTCTAAACTCGGTGGTGAACCCCTTAATAGATCATATTCAACCCCTAGGACAACCCTTAGCAAGAACTCTTTCTCCATTGCAAATAGATCTCAAGGGTTACCCTTGAATGAAATTGGAAAGGTGTGTGTGGGTATGCTCTATGTCCTAAACCATAAGCTAGCATCTCCCTAACTCACATTTTCTTCATTTCTTTTTGGTGAACCTACATTTAGAGCATCATAATTCTGATTTGGAGTGAATTTACATCCTATATTTAGCTTGCATTAACATTGCATTCGGTTTTGCATTGGTTATTTGCATTTTAGGGTTTCAAAATTTTCATTAGTGAAAAGCTCATTTAGCTTGCATTATTGCATTTAATTTCATTAAAAATCAATCAAGTTCTACATTTGCATCTCATATATAGCTCGAAAAACATAAAAATGCATAAAATTCAATTCAAAATTTTTGAAATTTTCAAAAAAATCATCACTGGGACTCATTCGCCACCTTGGGAAAATCAGTCCCTCTACACATTTTGCATTGCATTTTCTGGCATTTATACTCATTTTCTGAGTTTTTATTTGCTATTGTTACCTTTCTATTTCAGTTTGCAGACTTTCTATTTCATTCAATTCATTCATCTTGTGCATTGCTTAAAATCAAAATTGCATTTACAACATTGTTGCATACTTTAGAATCTAAAATTTGCATCATGGATATGTGCTTTAGCAAGCTTTGGATGTCATAAAGTCCTTAGTGGATGTGTCAAGTTGTGCCTTTGGAGATAACTCTAACGAAATTAAACTCACTCATGCTCACTCAACTCCTAATGCATGTCCTCCTCGTGATGTTGACGTCATTGGAGAAGATGATGACAACATGAATAAGTTCCTAAATGATTGTCTTGACAACCTAGAAGCTAATGCATCCTTTTACCCATCCATGAAACAACCAAATCCTCCTACCATACCACCTCTTGATATGTTTGGTTACTTACATCCTGAAACAAAAGTTGAACCTAAGTTCCCTACAAAAGTTGAACCTAAGTTCCCTACAACAGGTGAACCTAGTTCCTCTAGACAAGCAAACACTCAACCTTTTTATGATAACAAAGTAATAAACACTCCCATAAATCTAGAAGAAACATATGGAAAAGGGTTCACAATCTTAAGTAAACAATGATGTGATACAACAATTGAATATGAGATCCACCAAATCCTAGAGAAAATACCAACTAATGAAAACACAAAGGGGTTAGGATATCAAGATCCCTCTCATAACATAAGGCCCCCTAGAGAATATCTAAGGCTTCGTGGTGATGGCACGGTGATCTTTGATTCCCCTCCTGATTTGAATATCTTTCTTCCTAAAGAACAACCAATAGATCATAATAATAACAAGGATAAAGATAAGATCATCTCAGAAACTCCTACCCTAATCCCATCTAGAGAAGTTGGAGAATCTAGCAAGCGTAAGAGGCCTTACAAATTACAAAAATTACAACGCCTTTGTCACCACCTGAAAGTGAACGAAAACTACAATGGCTTTTGAACAAAGAACTAATAACATTACAACCTATGAATAGATTAGTACTATATCATAAATATGCAAAAGTCCCACATTGTGCATATCATCGAATTCTCGAACATAGTACCAATGAATGTCGTGCATTCTAGTTAGTATTGAAAAACTTTCACTTTGATGATAATGATTGCCATTGTGTGATGGCCTAGCTTAATATTGTTTCAACCCTTGTCATGAATAGTTGTAGAACATTCTATTCTCACTATTACATGACCTTTCCCATCACCTACCTCAGCTCATTCTTGTCTTGCACTTAGTGGGGGCAAGAAATTGATAGCCTTGTCCTAGTAATGCATTTTTCGTTGTCCCTTAGGTTCATTGTTCACCTTCTGCTTATACAGACTGAGATTGGGAGGCAGATAACTTGCTCATAGGTTGACTTGCATTTTCCTTACTAGTCTTTTCTTTTTCATTTTCTTTTGTGTGATTGCATGTGTGTAATGTGATCCCCCGTTACGTTCTGTTTGATGTTCTCTCTCTTTGTGACATTCCTCTATTTGTACCTTCATTGTTCTCTATGTCATGCACCTCTTTCACTTTTTTATCTTTATTTAGTCTTGTGTTTTCCTTTTGGGGATGACGCAAGGCGTCGAGACATTCAAGTCTCTTCCAGGTTGACCCAAAAGGATTTTTTTTCTTTTGCCTTTTCATTTTATCATTTTCTCTTTTGTCTTGTGTTTTCCTTTTGGGGATGACGCAAGACGTTGAGACATTTATGTCTCTTCCATGTTGACCCAAAAGGTTTTTCTTTGTTTTCGCTCTCTTTGTGTCATTCTTCCAGTTCTATGTGTATTTGGGGGATGATGACAGTTTGAAGCTCTCTAAAAACATTGTAGCAAAGAACATACTGACCCAAAATCCATAGATCCCTTATGTGTTTGGTGTTTTCATTTTGGGGGCAACCCCTCCCTTTTCTTTTTCTCTTGCATGATGCAACTTTACTTGGAAACATATGACTTGGCATAGGGCTTTCCAAGTTGGCTCTTGTGTCTTCATTATTATTAGCATTTATCATTTGATACTTTAAAGTAATTGCTCATAGTATGGTGTTTAGCAATTTCTTTAAAGTGGGGGCATACATTGTCATTATTCTTTTGCAATTTTCCTTTTTCTTAGTTCTTGGTGCAATTTTCTTACTTCATACGATGCGTGTCATTTTGTGGATGAAATTGGGTGTAATGTACTTTAGGAGCGTGATCTTTCTTAGCATATTGCATTCCTCTTAGTGGCTTGATGTGACACACTGCATCCCCTAAGTTGTGAATTCTCTATTCTATGATTGGTCCTCTCTTGGACATATTAGGCACAATGTTCCCTAAGTTAAAGAACTCGCATGAACTAAGCAAGACTCCTTTGAACATTTGCTATTTTTACATTTTGCATTTGTTGTTATATGGCCACCTTGCATAACATAGCTTGCATGCCTATGGAGCCATACTGTTTGTTCATAAGCTCCAAGCATACAAAGTTTTACTTGTCTAATGAAGCTCAAAAATTATTTTTTGTGTGGCACCTTATTAAGGTTATCAAGAGGTATAACTTTGGTATGGTTTGAGCGGGAATCCCAATCCGAGGCATGACTTTCCCCATAGCCACTTGCGTGTGTGTGAGTGCATACTAGCCATAAGTGTATGTTTATCACCTTTTAGGACTTCTCACCAGACGGACAACCAAGAGTTCCATTGCCTCATAGTGAGTATGCATTTTTTTGGACAAACAACCTAGATTTGATCCACATCGCGATGGAAAAACAGTCGAAGCTTGATCCAATTCTTTTATTTCACCTTTTCTCTTCTTCATCTTTGGCAATGTATGCTTGTGCCTTATCGTTGTTCTTTATATCATTCTCATGTGTGTTCCTTTGTGCTTATGTTGGTTTGTCATGGGATCTTGATCTTGGGGGCTTGATCACCCCTCTTGATCGTTGTCGTCTCATCTTGCCAGCATTGGTACATTTGAACCCCTCTTGATGCATGACTGTCTACTTTAGTGTGAGTTTGAAGCAAGTTCATCCTCTCACTAAAGTGGGGGCTAAATGTAGTGTAGTAAAATGTATCCCTTTACATTTTTGCACTTATTTGGGCCCTCCTTGTGGATTTTGGCTTAATGTCAAGCCTTGATTTAGTGTTGTAATATGGATAACACATTCACATTAAGTCTTAGGTCCTTGTGAACTAATAGAATTTAATGGTGCCTTGCTAAGTGTTGTGAAGTGTTATAACACACTTTCACACTTTTTTAGGGTTTTATCAATTAACTAAGCATAATAAACATAAATTTAAACAAAATCAACCTTAACCTAGCCTTATTTGGAGTGTTGTAAAGTGTTGTAACACACTTTCACATTCCTCTAGGCTTGTCATTAATAATTGGGCTTTCTTATGTTTTAATTGGCCCTATTTTGCATCCACAAGCCTCATTTATTGCATATTTTCAAGGATAATCCTGACACTAATCAATAACCAATCATAATTCAAGTGTTCTTGGCTTGTGTGGCCCATATTTAGTGTCTGGGACTCATTCGCCACCTTGGGCGAATGGGTCCCACTTGGATCTTTTGGCCCCAAACTAGTTTTTACATATTTCTAAGCACTTTTCATTTTTGGTCCCATACATTATGTCTAATGGGACTCATTCGCCATCTTGGGCAAATGAGTCCCATGTGACCAAAATTCAAATTTAATTCAAAATTTCAGTGGGATTTTATTCTCCTAGATCTGAAGTTGGCTTGTAGTGTTGTAATTTCGGGAATTCTTGCATAATTGAGTATAAATACAAGGTTCTTTCACTCACATTCAACACCTAGCATTCAAGAGAGTTCACAAGAGTATTTGAGCATTCACAAGAGCATTCGAAGGCATTCAAGGACATATTATCAAGCATTTTAGGGCATTCTTCAAGTGCCAATCATCATGTCAAAGATTGCATTCTTCATGTTTGTTATTGTGCTAACAATTGTGATGTAGAGTTTATGATTCAAGCAAGCATTACATTCAAGATCAACGTCATTCAAGCTAGAGTCAAGAACCACATCCATTGTAGCCATTTCAAGCATATTTGCAACGCTTTATTGCTAGGGTTTGGTGAGTTGCAACATTTTCTTTTGTTCATTCATCATTCTCCTTCATATTTGCTTTCATTTCAAGGATTAATTTCCAACAAGTGGTTTGACCAAGGAAAACCCCTATTCTCTAACCCCACATCATTTCCCCCTCTTCTTGTGAGTGATTTGTAGGTCTAGGTTGTAGATTTGTCAAGAACAAAGGTTGGAGAAGTGTTGTGAACTATTCAAAGTTTCCAAAAGTGTTATCAAGCCTTGGAGAAGCTTGGAGAGGACCTACAGGTGGCAATTCACAATTTCGAATCCGGAAACCATTCAAAAAGAGTAGAGTAGACCGAGAGGAACAAAATCAGGTCCTAAACTTCCAAAAAAGTAGAAGTGGAATTATTTTCCACAAGTGGCAAATGAGTCCCACTATACAAGCCTAATCGAGATTTTCACAGATCCGGATACCCATTTGGCTTAAACTTGTATCTACACATTTTCCCAGAAGTATGATTGATTTGCCTAGCTTGGCGAATGAGTCCCAGTCAACTATAATAGCAAAATTTCTAGCATTCTAGACCTTCATTCTACCTTCTTCAGTGTCCCAGGTGCATACATTCTACTTCATAACTTTCTATTGCATTTTGTTCATATTTCTTGGTCATTTAGAGCTAGTTTGCATTCAATTAGGGTTTGTTTTACATCTTGCATTACATTGTCTTTTCCAAGTCTAAACTTGGTGGTGAACCCCTTAATAGATCATCTTCAGCCCCTAGGATAACCCTTAACAAGATCTCTTTCTCCATTACAAAGAGATCTCAAGGGTTACCCTTGAATGAAATTGGAAAGGTGTGTGTGGGTATGCTGTATTTCCTAAACCATAAGCTAGGATCTCTCTAACTCACATTTTCTTCATTTCAAAAGTAAAAATTTCCTAAGTTTTCACTTTGCAAGTAAATAAACTATGTAATAAGCCATTGTAATAAATTTTTTCTTTTCTTTATTGAAAATGCACGAACAAAGATGCCATCAATATACAATAAGGATTCCATTTCATTACAATAATTTCACAAGTTACAATAATACAAGAATGCATACAATTACATACATAGCTCAAACGAGCTTTAGAGAAAATAGCTTATAGACGGTCCAAGATCCTTCCTTTCAAATCTTAGTTCTTTTGTCGCCTGCTATGGAAGAGAAGTATCACTCAAGTTCTTTTCCGCCAACCACGAACTCATATGCGGTCCCTCACACATCTAACATTCGTTAGATGGCCCTTCCCTTCGACAAAGAGATTGGTAGAGTATCTAGATAACGACAACCAACTGAGCATAGTGTTGTGTCCTACATAACTAGAACTTGTAAACCCACAATCTGGAACTAGCATGTAATACTGGATCACGGTGAACTGACAGTGGAGCCAGAGGCAGTCACACTACTTTGGCCAAAGTGTTCTCATTCAAAACTTTGAATGAAGGTCATTCTATCACATACACTACTCAGGGCTGATTTGACTTAGTGCCATCATAAACTATGCATAGTTTCTTCCTTCAATAGATAATCTATCACCCTAGAGACAACCTATCACCATTTCTACTAACTTGGAATAAATCTATTTAACAAGGTAAATACACAAGCTCCTTCCCATACTGGATAAACAATCCTAGGAGTAAACACAAGCTATCTTAGTTAAATCAATAACCTAGCTATGAATAACACATATGCCACTCATGTTTAATCATATCTAGTATGTAATACTTATGATAAACACAAACCTCCTATTATGGAGTACATACAAGCACATCATAAAAACAACCTAATAGCTTCTAATTATTTTTCAAAGCATTACTATTTTCCCTAAATGCAAGTACTCATAATAGATAGTTCAAAGCAACCATGGAGAACAATCTTTCAAAAACTAAACAATAAAAGAAGAAAAATCCTCATGCCTGTTTTTGCTTATCCAATTGATTGACTGTAATCAATTTTCCCACAACAACAACTAGCTCAAAGTAGACTCCTTCAGCTATGCCACAATAACTCTCTTCTCTCAAGTTGATGATATACTTCACTCAAAATAATAATTCCTTCACAAATAAGTTGGGTTATCATTAAAATTAACCTATTCATATTTTTGAGAAAATGTATTAGCATTGTGAAAGAATTGGTCATTACTTATATTGTTATCATGATAAACAATATACTTATTAAACATCTTTGTTAACCGGTTCATCTTTTGATTAATTATTATCATTTTGAAAGGTTTAGAAGTTTAATAACTTTTAGAATGTTGTTTTGTTTATATTGTTCTAAATCCTAGTTATTAAATACATAAGATACTTGATTAAATGAAGTATTCATTGTAGAACCCTCGATATGATAGTTAATAATTCTTGTCTATAGTGTTAATTGTAGATCTTTATTTTTCTCTAAGATTATGATTAGAAAGATAGTGTAGGGGATGTTTAGGACCTTTCTAGGATCAGGAAACTTTAAGAAACCCCATGGCTGTAAAATCCTAGCAAATCTTGTATACTTCCGATAAAAATATTAATTTTAGTGGCACTTTTTTCAGAAAAAGTCCATTGGCGAATCTTTTCTAATTGCTAGAAGTCTATGGAAAATCCTAGCTAAATGAAAAAAAATTAAAACCACTAAAAATTTTCCATTGACGATTAAAATCTATTTTCAAACCCATAAAATATTTCGATTGGCGAATTAAACATATTTTCAAACCAGAAAAAAATAATTTTGTTGGCGATTAAAACTTTTTTCAAACTAAAAAATAAAATTCATCAGCAAATTAAACCTATTTTCAAATGATTAAGAAAAAAAAAAATTGGCTAATTGTAAGTTTACAACAAACCACAAAATGCAAGCATGGGCGTCGCTAAATCAATATAACCATGACCATTCGATGAATTGGCGATGGACGGTTGTAGTTGCATTCTGGAAGTAAATCTCTGAAGTAGTAGACTTGTGAATTGAAAACTCTAGAATAACACTAGAACCATTAGATTTTTTTTTTTGGTCGGTAATAGTATTTGTATTACATGAAAATAAAGATTGCATCATTTGCCTCATTGTTTACTTTTCATCAACCATCCAAAAATCACCTACAGCTATAATAGTTTTTTCAAAAGAGCATCTTAACATGCTTCATAACAAAAAAAGTAACCTTGCCCAACTAAAACCAGTTCCACAACTATTTGTAACTACCTTACATATTTCAACAAGATTTTCAATCATTATTTTACCCTTCCTAATATTCACACTATACAACTGTAACAAGGTTCAACCCCTAGCAAGCCAAAAATTTAGTACTAGTATTGCGTTAATTCTGCAAAAACCCTATAAATTCAACTAGTGCTACCCGTTTCATAAACAACTTTCCTTGTTGATTTTCCCTTCATCTTCCGCTTCCTCACATTTTGTCATTTTGCTTTCATCTTTTGCTTCCTCGCAGTCACATTATGTCCTTTTGCTTTCATACACTTTTCCTCCGCTTTTGCATGTGCTTCCATGAGCTCTGCCTCCATTTTCTCTTGTGCTATAATTGCTTCCACCTTCATCAGCTCTATAAAGAGCTTCAATGCTTGCTAGCCTAACCTTGCTTCTTCCCTACATTGATTGTTAATCTCATCCTCCAGCCAACGCACGAAAGGGGTGCATCCTTCTGCCCCTTCCAATTCCACATTTTCAAAGCCTTCTCGGTAGTCAAAACCTTCACCTGGAACTACCCATTCAAGTATTGATTCTAATCCTTCCAAGAAATCTCTATGTACAATCATCTCCATCACTTCTCTCAAGTTGTGCTTGTCGATTCCAACAAGTCCAAACCCCATGCTGCAATCAAGGAGTATACATCCATGTTAGTCATGTATCTATGCCTCATATTTCCAAAGGATTTCCCCAAAGTCATCTCCACACTTTGTACCAACCTCCCATAAGTGAATAAAAACATCCCCATTAATCTTTGGTTAGAAGCGTCACCATAAAACGGGTTTAATTGCCTCCTCAAACACAAAGTGAAGTTGGCCTCCATTTGAAAACTGTTGCAGCTACTCCGCCACCACCACCACTCTTTCAAAAAAATTGTGTG
This sequence comes from Sequoia sempervirens, assembly GCA_007258455.2. Classification (NCBI taxonomy): domain Eukaryota; kingdom Viridiplantae; phylum Streptophyta; class Pinopsida; order Cupressales; family Cupressaceae; genus Sequoia; species Sequoia sempervirens. The sequence goes on from VDFB02270292.1 coordinate 54,654, forward strand.
CCTTCTTCTCCACACCAAACTCTATTATTAACTTCGCTAATCCAGGGCTGAGAGGTAATAATTTTCCAAACTCCACACATACCGATATTAATTACCCATCGATCATCCAGTCTTGTCCATTGACTCGAATTTTCCTGTGATCTTCACTTCATAAATGCAACATCCTTTCCACCTTTCCTATCTTAATTCACCAAAGTCGAGGTTTTGGTGCTTTTCCTAACCTTAGTTGCAAGTCTTTCTTGGTCATCTTTGTATTCGGTGGGTCAGAGGTTTCAAAAACTTTGAAACTTCAGAATTTGGTTCTAAGGTTCCAAGTTTCAGCGACCACGTGACATTATGGACCACGACCATTCAATGAATTTTCAATGGAGGGTTGTAGTTGCATTCCAAAAGTATATCTCTCAAGCACTAGATTTGCAAATTGAAACCTCTGGAATTATATTAGAACCGTTAGATGCAGACACGTGGTTGGATTTTGGTGATGAGCGATAGAAGAACTTAAGTGGCAGAAATATGCACATGCAAAAAGTTTGTTTTAAAAGAGGGACCGCCAAGGAAGAACGTAGGACCAAGGCTTAAAAACTTAAGAATGTTTTACACAAAGGATGTAAAGGAAAATCAATATAACCACAACCATTTGATGATTTTTTGATGGACGGTTGTAGTTGCATTCTAGAAGTAAATCTCTGAAGCAGAAGACTTGCAAATTGAAACCTCTGGAATAACACTAGAACCGTTAGATGCGAACACATGGCGAGATCAAGGCTCATTTCTCTCTTTTCAATGCCTTGACATATTACATTTCATTTAATTGAAATTTTAAATCTTTTGAACATCTAAAGTGATTGATTGGACAACTCATAGCTTTAATGAAACAAGATTTGTAATGATTTCATATCGTTTGAGTGGCACTGGTAGTGGTGATTGGAGTCTGGTGATTTTGACAACTTGTTAGATTGAGGTACAGTTTGCATGTAGCCAGACATCAATCAAATTAAACATTTTAATTGTACATGTAAGGCTTAAGATACATGAATTGACTAAGTTAGTTTTCTGGTTTGCGCGAATCAGGCTAGTAGCAGCACTGGTGGCCCATAAATAGGGTTAGTGATAGTGGATAGTATCATAAGGGTTTTCATTTTTTTGGGTTAATAAAGATTATGGAAGAAGATGTTGTGGTATTATTGGGGATACTCTAAATTCTCCT